>ML326043.1:0-35321 GCA_005239505.1 Nicotiana paniculata | reverse complement strand
TGAAAGACTTTTTTGAGGACGAAGTCCCCAATCTTGAAGTACCCGAGATGAGCTTTACGGTTGAAATAACGCTCTATGATTTGTTTTTGAGCTTCCATCCGTATCAATGCTGCTTCTCTTCGTGGTTCGAGCAGGTCCAGGTTGGTCCTCAATTCGTCGTCGTTTTCTCCCTCCATGGATGTTAAGAACCTTATGCTTGGTTCGCCAATCTCCACATATATTAAGTCTTCTGATCCATAAACAAGTGCAAACGGAGTTTCTCCCGTGGCTATTTTTGAAGTTGTTCTGTATGCCCGTAGTACCGCTGGTAACTCATCAGGTCAATTTCCTTTAGCTTTATCCAGCCGCTTCTTTAGATTATTGATGATGACCTTATTCGTTGACTCAGCTTGACCATTGCGGGTGATACGGCGTTGAACTGATCCGCTTGATTTGCCAACTTTTGAAGAATTCTATGATTTGCGAGCCTATGAATTGTGGGCCATTATCACACACGATTTCCTTTGGTATTCCAAAGCAGCATATTATGTTTCGCCATAAGAATCTTTTAACTTACTTTTCTCGCACTTGTTTGAATGCTTCAGCCTCTACCCATTTTGTAAAATAGTCGGTTAGCACGAGTAAAAACCGTACATGTCCTTTAGCTGTGGGAAGAGGTCCCACTATGTCCATACCCCATTTCATGAAAGGCCATGGGGATATTACTGGATGCAATAATTCCGCTGGTCGATGCATGTTATTGGCAAACCTTTGGCATCTATCACATTTGGATACGAAGTTCTCAGCTTCTTCTTCCATCTTAGGCCAATAGTGTCGAGCTCTGATTAGTGTTTTCACTAAGGATCTCGCCCCTGAGTTATTTCCACAGTGTCCTTCGTGGACCTCTTTCATCACAAATTCCATTTGGTTAGGTCCGAGGCATTTAGCTAGGGGTCCTCCGAACATCTTGCGATAAAGCGAGTTGCGAATAAGGCAGTACCGTGCAACTTTGCGGCGAAGTGCTTGAGTTGCTTTCTTGTCCTCAGGTACGGTGCCATTCTGCAAAAAAATAAGAATTTCGTTTCTCCAGTCCCAGGTTAGGTTGTTGAAATTTACCTCATTCCTGTCCTGGTCTATTATTGAATGAAATAGTTGAACGACAATTGTATTGTCTTTGTTTGTTACTTCCATGAATGCAGCGAGGTTAGCTAATGCATCTGCTTCTGCATTTTCCTCTCTAGGTATTTGCACTACCTTCCATGTTTTGAATTGTCTCACGAGCTCTCGTGCTTTTTCAAGATACTGTTGCATTCTAGTCTCTCGAGCGATGTAGGTCCCCTGTATCTGATTTACTACCAGTTGGGAGTCGCTATTGATCAGAATTTGCTCGATTGAGAGCTCCCTTGTGAGTTCAAGCCCTGCAATAACAACTTCGTACTCTGCTTCATTGTTAGTTATAGGATAACACTTGATAGCTTGCCGTGTTTTTTCACCCATGGGTGATATTAAGACTATGCTTAAGATGACACCTTTTATATTTGAAGAACCATCAGTTAACAAGGTCCATAGGCCTGGATTAACACCGTTAAAGAGTTGTAACTCTTTTTCTACTTCATGTACAATGCTATTACTAAAGTCAGCAACAAAATCAGCTAGTATTTGAGNATTATTTCATGCTCACTTAATTCTATGGCCCACTTGGCTAATCTTCCTGACAATTCCTGTTTATGCAGAATATTTCTTAAAGGATATGATGTTACAACGGTGATTGGATGGCATTGAAAATATGGTCGTAATTTTCTAGATGCCATTATTAAAGCTAAGGCTAACTTTTCCAGATGTGGATATCTAGTCTTAGCATCTAGCAAGGTTTTACTTACATAATAGATAGGTGATTGTTTACCTTTTTCTTCTCTTACCAGTACTGCACTTACAACAATTTCTGAGACAGCCAGTTAGATGTACAATCTTTCCCCTTCTTTTGGCTTTGAAAGCAATGGCGGTTTCGATAGATAAATCTTCAGATTTTTGAGGGCTTGCTGACATTCTTCAGTTCATTCGAACTGATTCTGCTTTTTGAGAACTGAGAAGAATTTAAAACTTTTTTCGGAAGACTTAGAAATAAACCTTCCTAAAGCTGCTATTCTCCCTGTTAGTCTTTGAACTTCCTTTTTATTTTTAAAAATATCAGGTATTTCCTTGATTTGCTTTAATTTGAGAGGGATTTACCTCTATCCCTCTGTTCGATACAAGGAAACCCAAAATTTACCTGATTGCACTCCAAAAGCGCATTTCTCTGGATTTAGCTTTATATTATACCTGCGTAAAATATCAAAAACAGTAGAGAGATGCTGGAAATAGTCTTGTGCTTGTGTTGATTTTACCAACATATCATAAATATAGACTTCCATCGTCTTTCCAAGATGTTCTTGGAACATTTTAGTAACTAACTTTTGATAGGTGGCTCTAGCGTTTTTTAAGCCAAAAGGCATAACTTTATAACAGTAAGTCCCCCTGTTTGTAATGAAGGAAGTTTTTTCCTCATATGAGGGACTCATTTTAATCTGATTATAACCAGAATATGTATCTAAGAAGCTCAATAATTCATGACCTGCTGTGGCATCAATCATTTGATCTATATGTGGGATTGAGAATGAATCTTTGGGGCATGCTTTATTTAAGTCAGTATAATCTACGCATACTCTCCACTTGCCATTCTTTTTAGGTACTACCACGGTGTTTGCTATCCAGTTAGGGTACGTTACCTCTCGTATCGAACCAATCTTCAAGAGTTTCTTTACCTCTTTGTCGATCACTTGGTTCTTGAATGGTCCTTGCTTTCTTTTCTTCTGATTAACAGGTGCGAAGGATAGATCTTCATTTAATTTATGAGTCATCACTTCTGGTGAGATGCCTGTCATATCTGAGTGGGACCATGCAAAGCAGTCTGTGTTGGCCTTTACAAAATCAATTAACTTACTTCTTCGAGCGGGGCCTAGCTTCGTGCCTATATACACTTTCTGCTCAGGCTTTTGTTCAGATAATGGAACAACTTCGAGCTCCTCCGTAGTTGTTTTGATGTGCTTATCTTCCTCCGGTTCACGAATGACGTCCGATCTGGAATCTGCATCTGTGTGGTATAGTACACTTTCCGTGGTAACTTGATTCTTCTTCTCGTAAGTATTTTCTTTCGTACATGTTTCAGCAATAATACCTTTCGTACCTATTTGGGTAGTAATTTATTCCATGCCTGTTTGGGCGGCGTTACCTGCTTGGGAGATTCCCTTATCTCGTAACTCTTCCACCTCTATTTTCTTGTTGTAGTGTACCACCGAGTTTATATTTCTTGCGGTCTGCTGATTGCCTTTGATTTGTTGAATCCCCCATTCAGAGGGGAATTTAATTACCTGATGTAACGTGGAGAGTATCACTTTCATGTCGTGGATCCATGGCCTTCCCATGATCACGTTATAAGCCATGTCAGTATCGATGACTTGGAACTTGGTACTTTTGATCACCCCCTCAGCATAAGTGCTAAGCTCAATTTCTCCTTTTGTTATAACCGTAGAATTATCAAACCTTGATATGGCTCGTGCCCTTGGGATTACTTGATTCCCCAATAGCATTTCTTCCACGACTCTTAGAAAAATGATGTTGACTGAACTGCCTGGATCAATCAACACTCTTTTTACGTTAGTGTCACGAATAAGTAAAGATATTACCAGAGCATCGTTGTGCGGAAGCATTAATCCGCCGATATTTGCATCATCAAAGGTTATAACGTCTTCTCCAATATTTTCACGAGCCCGTTTCCCATGTGTAATTGTGAACTTTGTGGTTGTTTTGCAGATCACTCCGTTTACTTCTTCACCACCGTGTATCACGTTGACGGTTTGTTTTGGAGAAGGAGGCTTTAGGGGCTCCTGTCTGTTCCTCATATATGCTTGTTTACCTTTATCACTAAACAATTCTGTTAAATAGCCTTGTTTCAATAAATTTTCTACTTCACCTGGTAAGAATCTGCAATCCGCAGTTTTGTGCCCATGATCGTTGTGGAATTCACATCAGTGATCTGGGTACCTTCTACTTGGATTTGACCGCATCTCTTTGGGCCACTTAACCTTGTCTCCCATGTTCCTCAATATTGAGACAAGTTCAGTAGTACTTACGTTAAAGGTATGATCCCCAATTTGAGTATTACCCCTAGGTCGTTCATCACGATCTTTTCTGGATTTAGACGAGGATGAGACTACGTCTCTTCCTTGTGGTCTATAGTCCGACCTAGTATTTTTGAACCTGGGGTGAATATCGCATCCCGAGGGTCCTAAGTAAGGATCGTACATGTTTTTACCTGATCTTCTATCTGATTCACGATGTCTGGATCTGGGATGATCTTCAACTCTCAAACGAGCAATGATATCTTCTTCTATTGTGAGTTTAGTACTGTACCTGTTATATACATCGTTCCATGTTGTAGCGGGTAATTATCTTAGACTTTCCTTAAGTCGTCTCGTGGCTTCTGAGCTTTTATCGTTTAGGTTGCTTGCAAATGCCATGGCTGCCCAATTATCAGGCACCCTGGGTAACTGCATTATTTCTCGTTGAAACATGTCTACAAACTCGCGGAGTAGTTTCGTGTGTCCTTTTTTTTTTTTTTGAATATGTCTTCCATTCTCTTCTCAAATTTTTGTGCACCAGAGTGTGCTTTTATAAACGAATATGCAAGCTCAGCAAAAGAGTCAATAGAATTTTCAGGGAGAAGAGAATACCAGGTTAGGGCCCCTTTGGTAAGCGTTTCCCCAAATTTTTTGACAAGGACTGATTCAATCTCTTGTTTTGTTAAGTCATTGCCTTTTACCCCAGTAGTGAAAGCAGTCACATGGTCACGTGCGTCAGTTGTTCCATCATATTTGGGAACGTCAGGCATTTTAACTTTCTTGGGTATAGGCAAGGGTGCCGCACTTGGCTTCCAAGGTTGTTGAGAATATCTATCAATATCAGTGCCTTTGATGATAGGTGGTACTCCAGGAATTTGTTCGATGCGATCGTTCTGTTCTTTCATCTGTTTCTGCCTGGTTAGCAGTAAATTTTGTAATTTCGAGTTATTAGATATACCTGGTCTCGTTTTGAGAGATCCATTAGGAGTATTTCCTCTTCCTGAGTTTGCCAACCCAGATTGAGGATTCTCCATGGTGATGGTGTTATTGGGGGGTGGCGTCGGTGGTCTAGGTAACGCTACCGGTAATCCTCTCGCAAATTCTTGCAAAGCTTGGCTCATATACTCTGCAATCATTTGCTTTACACGATCTTGTTCCATAGTTTGATCATTATCACCATTGTTGTTATTGGATCTTTCTGGGGATTGTTCCCTTGAACCACGTGGGGTTCCTGAAGGTGATGGAACTGGGGTTCCACTCCTTTGCTGGTTGTTGTCGTTGGAGTTTGACATAGTTCAGAGGATATCACTTGAAAAGCAAACAACGATTATCAAATTCCCAGTTACGGAACCAATTTGTTTAACCAAAGAATTAAACCCTTTGACTAAAGCTTATTTTTAAGATGAACACGGGTTACTGATAATCAAGGAAATGGAGAAAAATGAATAACAAACAATATTGCAGAAATAGAAAAAGCGAAGTCAATTATATTCGAGAATCAGATGCCCTTACAAGCTGTATTCTCCTCCCTTATATAGGAGATTCTTATAACGTATAAATCTTGCTATGGTTTCTCATTAATGACTAATTATGACATTAATGAGGCATGAAAAAGGATAACGGTAATTGGGGTACAGTTACATAACGTTCAAGTAATCAATTGTGGATCTTTGAATCTGCCCGTAGCTTTGTCTAGATTCATTCTGACCGTGCCTCTCCCCTGTTTTGATCAGGTTGAGTTTCCCGTGGCTGATAAGCTCGAGGGTTTACTGAATCATGCCTCTTTGTACCATACCTCTTCAAAGAATTACATCCAGTTGTCGCGTTTTTCTGTGTCCACGTGACTGGCTGAGTTGTCAAAAGCTGGCTTACCTGTGAAATTCTCTTTTATACAATGGTACCTCCAATTCCAACAATTTGAGATTTTGTACATCCATCAAAAGGCTGTAAAAGGACAAGCATTGGCAGACTTCTTGGCAGACCATCCGATACCTGATGACTGGGAGCTAATTGACGAACTACCTGATGAGGATGCAATAGTCATTGAAGTTCAACCTCCATGCAAGATGTACTTTGATGGTGCTGCGCATCGTGGTGGATCTGGTGCTGGCGTAGTATTTGTCACTTCCCAAGGTGAAGTCTTGCCCTACTCCTTCACCTTGACACAACTCTGTTCCAACAATGTTGTTGAGTATCAAACATTAATACTTGGTCTTGAAATGGCCGTTGATATGAAGCAATTTCAATTGCAAGTATTTGGTGACTCCAGTTAGTGGTCAATAAAATTTTAATGGGAAGGCTCGGTGGTGTAACTATTCAGCATGTGCCAAGGAAAGAAAATAAGAAGGCTGATGCTTTAGCTGCCCTAGCTTCATCGTTAACCCTTCCTGATCAAGCGCAAGTTACTGTCTGCCAACAATGGGTAGTATCGCCGCCAAATGAGGCTGAAGGTGAAGAAAATTAACTCAAGCATCTTGTCGTTGTTTCTGAAGTTGAGAAAGAAGAATGCAAACAACCCATTATCGACTACTTATGCTATGGGATACTCCCAGAAAATACGAGGAGAAAGACTGAAATCCATCGCCGTGCACCTCGCTTACTTTACTACAAAGATACTCTATACAAAAGGTCGTTCGAGGGAGTACTCTTGCGATGCTTAGGGGAAGAAGAAGCACTCCAAGCTTTGCAAGAGGCGTATTCTGGGGTATGCTAGTCACATCGGTCAGGACCAAAGCTCCTCTTCCATATAAAAAGGATGGGATATTATTGGCCAACAATGGTAAAAGATTTCTTGGACTACGCTCGAAGATACAAGACTTGTCAATTCCATGCGAATTTTATTCACCAACCTCCTGAAGTGTTGCACCCGACTGTTGCATCCTGGCCGTTTGACGCTTGGGGATTGGATGTTGTTGGACCACTTCCAAATTCCTCTGGTGGACACCTATACATCTTGACTGCAACTAACTACTTCTCAAAATGGGCTGAAGTTGTTGCTCTTAAGGAGGTAAAGAAGGAATATGTTACAAGTTTCATCCGAGTAAACATAATCTATCGCTTTGGCATTCTTCGTTACATAATAACGGATAACGAAAATCCATTAAATAATAGGTTGATGAGCAAGGTTTGTGATCTCTTTGGGTTCAAGCAACGTAAATCTTCGATGTACAACGGTGCCGCCAATGGTCTAGCTGAAGCATTCAACAAAACTCTATGCAAATTTCTAAAGAAAGTCATCTCCAAATCCAAACAAGATTGGAATGACCGTATGGAAGAAGCTCTATGGACATATAGGATAACCCACCGCACACCAACGCAAGCGACTCCTTATTCACTCGTTTATGGAGTCGAAGCCGTATTGCCACTTGAGCGTCAAATACCTTCATTATGATTGGCTATTCAAGAAGGGATCACTGATGAAGAAAATGCTTGACTTCGATTAGAAGAGTTGGAGGCTCTTGATGAGAAGAGGTTGCAAGCTCAACAGAGTCTTGAATGTTATCAAGCTCGATTGTCTCGCGCCTTCAATAAAAGAGTTCGCCCGAGGTCCTTTCAAGTAGGAGATCAAGTCTTTGCCATACGAAGACCCATTATTACTTCCCACAAACCTGTAGGGAAGTTCACTTCAAAGTGGGATGGGCCATATGTCGTACAAGAAGCTTACTCAAGTGGGTCTTACAAGCTGGTTGATGCAGATGGCATGAGAATCGACCCTATCAATGGAAAGTTTCTGAAAAAGTATTATCCTTGAAGTTGCAATGCTCCTCGACACATGAGCCTAAACTGCATGTTCCTACACTTCTGGCTCGCATGAGTCTAAACTGTGTACGTCCCACCTAAAAAAGTAAAAAAAAAAAAAAAAGAGTCTGCTAGGTTGAAAACCTCGAAAGAGGCGACTTAGGCAAAAGTTAGGACATAAAAAAAGGAAAAAAAATGAAAAAAAAGTCTGCTAGGTTGAAAACCTCGAAAGAGGCGGCCTACGCAAAAGTTAGGACATGAATTTTTTTTAAAAAAAAAACCCATTCTGAACTACTGTATGACTTGATCCTCTTCACTGAGGTACGTAGGCAGCTTAGAGTTTCATTCTGAGTTCAGTCTCATGAGTCCAAAAGATAAATAGTGCCCCCATCGTGTTCGAATAAAGTACGATGAAATGTAATTCATTCAACCACCACTTGAAAATCGAGTTGAGATACCATTTTTCTGTTAAACTTTGGGTTCCATTTGATTTAAAGGGGGCAAGCTGCTATGGTAAAATAGTGTCTTCACTGAAATGATGACAATGTTTGCATCAAAGCCTGGGGATTCTCTATGTCATCATGTTCGCATAACCTTCAAGTTTGTTGGACTTCATATTCGCTCACCGCCAAAAAAAGGGGATATTGAATTTTGATTGATAGAAAGAAAAACGTCTTGTGACTTCGAGGCTTCCATACCAAAACATAAAAGTTTTGGCGAAGTCGCGCCAATTCGAAACTGTCGGTATATCAAAATCTGATGTTGACTTTGAAATATTAGCTGAAACTATCCTTAAGGTATTAAATCCAACATCTTGGAGATGTTTTACATTTTGAAGTTTCATTTTCATAAAATTAAATGGTTTGTTATTTCGGCGTTCCTACATCAAGATACAAATTTTTTTGGTGAAGTCAAAATCTGAGACTATCAACGTGTCGGAATCTAAAGTTATATTCAAAATAATATCTGGGACGATTCTCAAGTTGTTTGATTCCGGATTTTGGATATGTCCTAGATCTTGAAGTTTATTTTTCATAAAATCAAAGGTTCGTAATTTCCTCGAGTCTGGCTCTGCCACAGATTCGCTACTACCTTGGGTCTTGCTTTGGTGGGACGCCATTGAAATGTGAACACTATTTGCTTGCATAGAAAATGATATACAGTTAGTTAAATTACTTGAATATTGTTAAAATAATATGAAAGTTTTAATCGTTACCTCTTTGATGGCCGTCAAAGGCCTTGAAGCACTACCGATGCTGTCAGTAATCTCGACTACACCCAAATTGGCATCTCCTTATTTGTTTAAATATAGCTTCGCCCGCTTGAAGTTTTGATCTCCATGACTACTATCACTCTCGTTTTGGGACGGGCGTTTGTTGGAGATAGGAACAATGGTACCTAATGGAAAGGAACCCTTGTTGGCTTGATGAGCCTGAACATGGCCCTCCTTTTGAACTTCTTTATATGGAGGTCCCTTGACGTCGCATGGTACAACCACTTTGGATTTTAAAGTAGGAGGCTTGCTCTCCCTGTTATGCTCTTGAGGCGTGATCCCTGAAGGTGTATCAGTAACTGTCCCAATGGTATTCACCAAAGATTGCAAGTGGTTTTCGAGGAAGCGTCCATGCACTCTTTCCCACCCTGACTTATAATCGGACGAGACATGCTTCTGCATCTTGGGCATAATAGGGGAAATGTGGTATTTGACCTACTTTTAGACAAAATACAAATTCGTAAAATTTCCAATCCTTTGTCTAAAGAGCACTCACGGAAATCTTGATCCGAGCAACCCAGGATGTCTTGATAGAAACCTAATTGACGACTGAAGCGATGAGGGCTATAAGGCTCCACGATGAAGGTCAATCCATTTCTCAAAGGAATGTAATTCGAGCGGATACTCATAAAATAATTTGACTCAGACTCTTCCTCATTGCCATCATCACAATAATAATATGGTCGAGGATTTCTTGGCATTGTGGAAGTCCATACGGCACTTTCTCCTCCATGAATACGTTTTCTCGCGTCATCATTCCCAAAGTATCTCGTTGTTCCCTGATCACCTGAGTATATAGATATCAGAGGAGAGTTGGCCTATTTGTTAGAGCAAAATGAGTCTTGAAGTATCAGGTCAACCAACCATACACATAATGAATTGGGAAATAAATCCTACAAGAATCGAGTGGTGAGCCATTTGAAATTTTGTTTAATCCCCTGTAAATGCTAGCTAAAACTGGAGCAACGAGGTTAATTCTTTGCCCACACGCTAGAAGGCCTGCAATCTTTAAAGTCTCGGGCCGAATAAAGTCGTCTTTTTTGTAGGGAGCACAAAGACACATAACCAGCATCATAAAAAAGCAACCAAGTATACTTCGTCTTTCTTGTCACTTCCAACGCCAAGTTTAACAAATAGTGCATCTTCAACTTCCGACTAATTGACTATTTTACCTATGGCTCCAGTAGGGTTGTGTGTTGATTTGGGACGAGCTGACTTCTTTTCTTTTCTCGCCGAAGGTTGTTCATACTTTAAAACCTTTTTTCTCCAAAAATCGATCCATCTTCTTACAGGGACGTTATGATTTTTAGCGTTTCCCACTCGGAGTTGGTGATATGTATCAAACAATTGTTGACATGCTTGTGAAAGGAACATTTTATACTTGTCGTAAGCACCTGTAAGTTCTCGAGTATTTGGAATAACTTCCTCATAAGGAGACCCCTTTAAAGGCAGACCCCCAATAGTGCACAAATCCCAAAGGGATATGGATAACTCTCCAACTGAGGTAAGCAATGTGTTTGTAAGAGGACACCAAGCCTCACAAAAGGCTTGCATGATACTTGTAGAATGATCATAAGTAAACAATAAGGTATAGACAACATCATAAATATTGGTGTCCCTCAATGCTCGATGGTTCCTACTAAGAATATCTTTGGTCCACTCCCAATAGCCGGGGATATAATGAAATTCGCCACCAAAAGTTAAGGAATCAATCCAGTATACTTCTCCTTTGAGGATTCGTCGTCCTAAGCATGGGAGGGAACTTGCCACATTTTTAACTTTGTGATTATGGGAACGAAGAGTCCATGTCTTGAATTTACGTTTGGTGTTTTCAAAGGTATAATATACCAAACGAAATGGATTTTGCAAGGATGTCCACAAAGCTGTATATAAGTCGGTCAGTAGTGTATCAACTAGTAATCTAGTCTCCGTTTCACTATCCTTGTGATCTGAAATTACAAGGTACTTGGACGTGGAGGAAGAGGATGTTGAGTCTCTGAAGTAAACCATGTTCAAGATGCATAAAAAAATAATTTCGTTAGTACCTAAGTCAAAAGGGAAGAGTAGCGATCACGATCTTGAAAGAGAGCATGAATAAGTTAAAAAAAAATCGCCTCAGACGTTAAAAAAAAGAGGATGTCTGTGTCGGACTTTTTAAAGGTTTTCGTTGCACACTTTTAAATGTGTTTGTCTCGAACTTTTAAAGGCATTTGGATTTTTAAGGTTTTCGTTCGGAACTTTTAAAAGGCGTATGTTTCGAACTTTTAAAGGTGCTTATCTTGAACTTTTGAAGGTGCTCGTGGCGAACTTTAAAGAGTCCCCACTGCCGACTTTTAAAGATTTCCACCACGAACTTTTAAAGGTCTTCACCATGAGCTTTTAAAGATCTTCGCACAAACTTTTATGGGTCTTCCCAGAAAATTTTAAAGGTATTCGTCGCGAACTTTAAATTCTTCATCGCAGACTTTTATGGGCTTCGCCGCAAATATCTAAGGTCTTCATCGCGAACTTTTAAGGATCTTCGCCATGAATTTTTAAAGGTCTTCATCGCGTGCTTTTAAAGTCTTCACCTCAAAATTTTAAAGGTCTTCGCTGTGAACTTTTAAAGATCTTGACCATGAGCTTTTAAGGATCTTTGCGCGAACTTTTAAGGATTTTTATGCGAACTTTTAAGAGTCTTCGCCACAAACTTTAAAGTTCTTCATCACGAACTTAATGGTTTTCCGCCATAAAGTTTAGAGGTCTTCATCGCGAACTTTTAAAGGACTTTGTAGTTTGACGAAGTTACTTCTAAAAAAGAAAAGGGAAAAAAAGACAACAAAGAAGAAAGCACAAGAAAAGAAGAAGAAATTACCTTCGCATCAATGCTTCCGAGTCCGTAAAACTAGACTCAACATGAATTGCAAATACTACGAATTGATGCTTATAATTTGAGATTAAGGAGCTATTATATAGATGTTGAAGGGAAGCTATTGAGAAACACTGCTCGATGTGGGATCAATTGCACAAAAGCAGTAAGCTAACTCTTCCGTGTTCTAGTAGGACTTGGCTAGAGCTATTCGATTTGGACTAGGACATGAAAATCACCGCGTGTGTGGAGTTATTGCAATTGGTCTATTTCTAAAAGACTATCCATATGAAGGTTGTAAATATTTTACTGCTACGTGGCAAATCTATCTGGAGTATTCATGCATACTATCTGTGTACTTGTTGAAAGTAACTAAAGTTTCATGCTCCATTTAATTGTTCCTATGTACGTGCGAGAGACCTTAGTACTTATTTGACTTAAGTGAGTCATGTCAGAAGGAATATAAGTTTCATGCTTGGGTAGCAATTTATATTATTGTGTAATTTATTACGTATATAATCAATTCCTTTAACCCTAAAATTGAATAACTGGCAACTCAAGGAAATGTACAAATTGTTCAAAAGGAAAGGAAGAGAGGAACGATTTTGAAATTCACTAAGCTAGGGAACATTAAAATTTTGAAAGGAAACTAATATTGCAATTTGACACAAGAGCACATATGACCATTTGATGTGTACTCCAAGCCTTGTTTTTCAAATTCAATGAGTTCCAACCCCGACAAGTCTTGAAGTAGGGGTATTTATAGGCATATAAATTTTATTGAAATTAAATCCGTAAAATAATTTGGACTATATTTTAAATTCAAGATATATTAGTTCAAACAAATTTATTGTGCTAATATAATTAGATTATTTATATAAGTTCAATATATATAGATTAAATAAATAAACCTTAATCCATTGGGCTAGCCCATTTAGTTGGCTACAAATGATGAGCACACTTTGCTAAGTCCAAGATGCCATCTTCCTCGAGGCCCATTTTGGTGTCACGTGTCAAATAACGTGGCACGCCAAGTCAAACGGAAGAGCCAACGAGATCATGCCACGTGTCAAAATAACAAGGCATGCCAAGTCACATTAAAAGGCCAATGAAATCACGCCACGTTTGCAAGTGACATGTTCTGGCCAATCAAATGCGGCCTTGTCACACTTCAATTTGATTGGTCGAAAAAAGTTTGTTCTTATCATAACTCTTCCTTCCCACAACTATAAATAGGGGTCTTCATAACCCAGAAAAAGGACCAGAAGTTATAACAAAAAGCAAGAGGGAGCTCGTGGATCAAACGCTGCGGATTTCTCTAAAATCTACAATCATTCAAGTGTTCTAAGGATTTAAAAGATCAAGACGAAGATTCAAGAATAAGCTGCAAGCCCTTGGATTAAAAACACATCAAGATAAAGATCAAACTTCAAGCACTTGGATTAAAATAAAATAAAATTCAAGATTAAGCCCGGAGGCTCTTTAATTTACTGTTGAAAAGAAGAATCAGAGGATTCATAAAGATTGTAACACTCAAATATTTGAAATAAAATATTACGATTGTTACGATATTTTTTGCTCTTGATTTTATTTTCTCGATGCAATTTATTGTCTACAAACACGAACTTATCATATTCAAAAGAAACCTTCACCCCCACTTTTCCTAATAATTTCACATAGACCAAATTGGCTCGAATACTAGGAACATGCAACACATTATTCAATGTCAAAGTTTTGCCAGATGTGAGTTTGAGAAGAACTTTGTCTTTTTCAAGAACTGAAATAGTCCTTGAGTCACCAAGATATACAACTTCTTCTTCTTCCTCAACTTGGGTGTAAGACACAAAGTCTTTTTTATTAGCACATATGTGCCTATTGGCACTAGAATCTACACCCAATCTTTCACATTGGCCACAAGGTTCACTTGGAAAACAACTGCAGCAATTATGTCATCCGCTTTGGCTTTAGTTAAATTTACTTGAACCTTAGCGCGATTGTCATTCCCAAATTTCTTTTGCCTCCTTGTAAGAAATGTAGACATCCAACAATTCATTAGAAAAAGTAGAAATTATAGTATGTCTACATACCTTATTAACATGAACCCATTGATCCATCTGAATGGAAGTTGCTTCAATTGACTTAGGATCAGTTAGTGCAAAAACAACTCCATGCATATCCAAAATAGAATGTATACGTTCCTGCCATCACTTAAAATTATCTCCACCAAAAACCTTAATTTTCGAAACATCAGGGAAAGGTTTGGCATATGTAATTGGTGATGAAACAACAACAGAAATGGTAGGTAAAGCGGGTGCAGTAGCATCAACATGAACATTAGCAGCGTTATTCTCCATAATAACGTGAAATATCCTTAAGATTATTGGAAAAATATTGAATTATGGAGAATAAGATTTAGCTTGAGGCGTGTCAAAGACACTGTCCTTAAGGATATTTCGCCTGCAATGTGATAAATAAAATTAGGCGTATCCCCCAGGATTCAACAAACTCTTCTAGTATAACTAGGAGCAGAAACGACAAAGAGTAACAAAATAAACCCAACACAATAGAAGAAAATAAGAAGGAAAGTTTTTACTTTTTTTTTTCTTTACATGACTTTTCAAGATGTAAAAATTTTGAGGTATAAATAGTGCAAAAGAAATGCACAATATGATCAGAAAATTGTCTAAGCCATAAAGGTTTTACAAAGCTTACAAAACGTTCACATTCAAACATACAAAAACGTTAAAATTCAAAGCCATTAAGGCTGTCAAATGGTAAATTATTCCTTCAACAGTAACGTCTACCTACTAATGAGCAATCAATAATCAGATTTATTTAATTTTTTGTTACAAATATATTTAAAATAATTACTATAATAATATGACTCATTAATATAATAGTATGAAAATGAATCTAGACATAGTTTTGGAATATTCCTTTTTGAGATATCAAAAGTATTTTCTATCAGTTTTTATATGAGAGGCAGAGAAGACAATGAAAGTGAACAGTTAAGTGAAGGAAGTCACAGAAGAGATGGATGGATGTAATCATGTTGAGGTGAGAGGAGAAACATAACATGGTTATTGAAGCACAAACAAATGTGAGCTACAGATACGTTGGAAGCATTCACTCTATTTAGATAATTGTGTTTTAAGATAAGTAAGAAATTCTCTAGAACTTGAGGCTCTTTTTAGAGAAAGGGGTGAAGCTGCAGTCACATGGAGCTGTACCTTTTTTTTTTTTTTTAAATAAAAATTTGCTATGAAGTTTAGATATACCAAATCTCAAGGGGAAGTAAAAAGAAGAGGAAATGAAACTCAGGAACATAATTCACAAAGAAACAGTCTCCTAACACCAAATGCCATGTTTATTTAAAGATGAAAATGGAAAAGCAAACAATACAAGATTAGAACAACTGTCAAAGACCACAACTAACTTATTTTAAAGAAGGAAATTGACCCTAGTACATTGACATACCAAAACAGCACACATCTAGTAAAACATTGCAACAAAGAACTCAAATCAACTCTCCTTTTCCTTATCAATTGCAGCATTTGCAGCAGCATGATCCTCATCAAAGACCAAATCCCACTGCCCTTCCCACTTGAGAAAGAACTCTGTATCCTCTAAATACTTAACTCTATGCACATCCCCAGCAGGAGTAAACAAATAATCCCCAACACCCAAATCATATTTCTTCCCTTTACTCAAATTCCACACCTTTTTACTCCCCTTTAACACCACAAGATCATGCCCAAATGTATGGTGATGAGCTGGCTCAACACTCCCTGCAGTGAACTTCACAAAAGCTGAAGTGGGACTCTCCCTCACTATTGTCATTGACCCACCTGGCATTATTTCCACTGGCTTAAACTCTCTGTCCTTTACCAATGAACAAAGATTACAAGTCCCAGATTCCTCCTTGTCCCCATTTTCCAATTTAGGCGCCAAAGTTCCTATCTTTGACATTTCAGTAACCGAATTTTCCAAGAATTGATCAATTTCGTCAGGCCATGGGTTTGATCCAGAAGCCGGGCAGGGAGATCTAAAGCGTGTTTCTAGAAAAGTCTTGAGAACTTCGGCAGCCACTTCCGGCGTAGTATTCATGCCGGAGACGGCGAGAACGTTGCAATTATTGATGGAACGAGCATTCCGCGCTTCATCGGGGTTGAGACACGTGGCGGCATAAACGCCGGGGAATTTGTTTGCGAAGATGGCGACTCCGACGCCGGTACCACAGGCGACGAGTCCACGTGTCTCGACGGCGGGGTTATTATTAGCGGCTTGGCTAACTCGGCGACCGATTTCTTCGCCGACGGAATAGTAGTTGTCGGTGCCGAGGTCTTCGACTTCGATGTTGAGAGCGCGGAGTTGAGAGAGTAAGGTGTCTTTGAGGTTGCAGCCGAATGAATCTGCGCCGGCGATGATTTTCAAGGGTCGTTTGGTTGATTCTTGAGCCATTGGAGATTTGGGAGAAATGATTTGACTTACTTTGACTTGCTATGAGCTGAGCTATTGTGAATCTGTATATCTATATCAATATCAATATATATATATCTATATATATCAATATATATATATAATAAAGTTATCATATATAATTGGCATCATAATTAAGCCAAATGACATCCGAAAAAAAAAGCCAATTGATATTTTAGAATAAATAATTAGAAAAAACATAATGACAATCTATATAAAGAATTCGAATTGATAATCCAATTCTAATCAATAAAATTTCCAAATGGTAACTATGTACTATAATAAGAAAGGAGCTTATATTGTGAATCTGTTCGCAAGTACATTTATTAATTGGATTTTCATCCAATTAAAATTAAGTGCTTAAAAAATTAAATTAGCGGCATTACTTTAATATAATCAAATTACATTTTATATTTATATCGTTTTCAAATTACACAAAGGCCAATGTCAGGATCCAAATTCCCAACTGTCTTAATCGTAATGACACCTAACATCATAATCGCTAGGCAAACCAATGTTAGAATTTAGCTAACTATTTTTTTTTACAATTAATTAAATATAAGTAAACAATTTAAAATCGGTGATCACAAATGCGGAATCAAATAAATATTGCTTAACCATAAACTATTACTATCACCCAGAACTGGTTTCACAATCCACGAATATTCTATAAATATCTACAAGTATTGGTCTGAAAGAAAAGTACATCTGTCTCGAAAGAAAATAAAAAAGAAATGTAGAATATAGGAGGAGACGCCAGGGCCTGCGGACGCCTGCAGAACTACCTTGGGTCTCCTGGACGAATGTCTGCAACCGACCTCTCGATCAGCCACAATCAGCTCCAAAATCTGCACAGAAAGTGCATAGTGCAGTATCAGTACAATCGACCCCATGTGCTGGTAAGTACCGAGCATAACCTCGACGAGGTAGTGAAGAGGCTATAGTCGGGCGTATATAATATAACCTGTATATAGTTATAAAGAAAAAAAGGAGTACGAAACAAAATGAAACAGTAACTTGCAGTAGATAAATAAGGAACCCATCTATCTTGCCAATACTCAGCTATAACCAATCCTTAAGAGAATTTCAATGCTATAGAATAAAATCACGGTAGAAGTAAAATACGTAAACAACAAAATGATGCGGCGTGAATCCCGATCTCACCATATAATCAATAACAACATGAACATTCACCCTTATTACTCCTCTTGCGGCGTGCAACCCGATCCCACTTGTCCACCCTTATTACTCCTCAATATATCACCCTTATTCCTCCTGTTGCGGCGTGCAACCCAATCCCACCTGTCCATCCTTATTACTCCTTGTTGCGGTGCGCAACCCGATCCCACCATATAATCACCAGTCACACAATTAGAACAAGTATTTCACAATCTAGCTCAAAACCTTTCACAACATCTATGCCTCAAACCAACGCAAACGAAAATCTAAACAATTATGAAACTTCATCAATTAATGCTACAAAGCGAGCCCAACCGGAAATGTACCATGAAACACCGACAAACCAACTTAACTAATAATGTGATTCCATGAACTACAGAATAATTAACACCTTCAATTAAGAAAAAACAACATCTAACCAGAAGCAATTTAACATGAGAGCACCAATAAGCACGTATCAGTTAAGGCAGGAAAAAAATATATATTAGGGACGGGGAGGGGAACATGCTAAACAAATAATTTAGCGGCGATAGGTACTCGTCACTTCACCTATACTCCACACACATGAAATTTCACATAGCAATTAAGTCGGGGATTCCTAATCCCTCAAGTCGAATTTAGACCAAACACTTACCTCGATCCGACGGCCAACTCAACGCTCAATTATTGCTTTTCCTCTATTTTCCACCTCCGAACCACTTGTATCTAGACAATATCAACTTAATAACATCAATTATCGCTAAAGGAAACAACTTTAATGAATAATTACTGATTTCCCGAAATTTTCCCAAAAAAAGTTAAAAACCAACCCCGGGCCTGCTTGGTTCAAACTCGAGGTTCGGACCAAAATTTATTTACCCATTCACCCCCGAGCCGAATATGTAATTATTTCCGGAATCCGACCCCAAATCGAGGTCTAAATCCCCAAATTTGTAAAATCTTAATTCCCTTAAAATCCCTAATTTCTACCCTTAAAGAACAAGATTTAAGCCTAGAAATCTAATGGGTGTTGATGAAAATTGAAAGGAATGAGTTTTGGAACACGAACCTATGATTTGGTGTTTAATTCCCACTTCAAAAGTCGCCCAAGGTCGAGTTCTATGGAAGAAATATGAAATTTTGGTCAAATCCTCGTGCTGGTTCTGTTTTTAATACGCTGGACAGGCCTTCATCGCGTTCGCGAGAGGCCTGTCACGATCGCGAGCCCTTCTACGTGTTCGGGTAAGGCAACTCCCCCCAAGTCGTCGCGTTCACGACCCAGTGATCGTGTTCGCGTAGAAGAACGTGACTCCCCTCCCCCAGGTCCCTTAACCATCGCATTCGTGGGAGACTGATCGCGTTCGTGAAGGGTACCACCCCTAGTGCTTCGCGTTCGCGACCATTACTTCGCGTTCACGAAGAAGAATTTTCCCCTCAGCCTGGTTTACACTTCACGATCGCGAGAGAGGCTTCGCGATCGCAAAGCACAAAACACCTGTGCACCAGCAACAACAAAAACAACAGAATTCTCTAAGTCAGAAACATCCCGTAGACTTTCCGAAACTCACCCGAGCCCTCGAGGCTCCAAACGAAAGATGCACACAAGTCAAAAAATATCATACGGACTTGCTCGTGCGATATAATCGCTAAAATAACACCTAAAACTACGGATTTAACATCAAAATCAATGAAATTCTCAAGAACACTTAAAGTTTCTATTTTCTCAACCGAGGGTCCGAATCACGTCATATAAACTCCATTTCTCACCAAATTTCACAGACATGGTTTAGATGTTATAACGGACCTGTACCAGGCTCTGAAACCAAAATACGGGCCTGAAACCATCAAAATCAAGCATAAATCACATACTTTAAAACCACAAATTTTCTAAAATTCAATTTTAGTCAAAAATTCATTTTTCGGGCTATGGACCTCGGAATTCGATTCCGGGCATACGCCCAGATCCCATATTTTATATTACAGACCTACCAGGACCGTCAGAACACAGGTTTGGGTCCATTTGCTCAAAAAGTTGACCAAAGTCAACTAAAATCATTTTAAAATTTCAAAATATTATTAATTCTTCTATTTTTCATATAAATGCTTTCTGGAATTACGCTAGGACAGCGCATGCAAATCTAGGAGGAAAATTATAAGATTTTTAATGCTGATAAGCGTGGAATAAATTCCTAAAACACAAGATGACCCTTTGGGTCATCACAATCTCCACCTCTAAAACAAACGTTCGTCCTCGAACAGACAGAGAAAATTAACTGAACTAGCAAACAAGTGTGGATATCTACTCCGCATGTCCATCTCGGACTCCCAAGTAGCTGCCTCAACAGGCTGACCTCTCCACTGCACTCGAACTGAAGGATAACTCTTCGAATTTAGTTGTCGAACTTGCCGGTCTAAAATGGCTACCGGCTCCTCCTCATAAGTCAAATCCTTGTCCAACTGGACAAAGTTGAAATCCAACATGTGGGACGGGTCACCATGATACTTCCGGAGCATGGACACATGAAATACTAGATGAACTGATGATAACCCTGGAGGCAACGCAAGTCTATAAGCCACTCCCCCACTCTCTCGAGAATCTCAAATGGCCCGATATACCTAGGGCTCAACTTTACCTTCTTCCCAAACCTCATGACACCTTTCATGGGTGATACTCGAAGCAATACTCTCTCCCCGACCATGAATACCACATCACGAACTCTACGGTCGGCATAACTCTTTTTCCTGGATTGAGCTGAACGAAGGCGATCCTGAATAATCTTGACTTTGTCCAAGGTCTCCTGTACTAAATCTATACCCAACAACCGAGCCTTCCGCGGATCAAACCACCCAACTGGCAACCTATGTCGTCTACCATATAATGCCTCATAGGGAGCCATATGAATGCTCGAATGGTAGCTATTATTGTAGGCGAACTCTGCAAGGGGAAAGAACTGATCCCAAGAACCTCCAAAGTCAATAACACAGGCACGAAGCATATCCACCAAGATCTGAATAGTACACTCGGACTGTCCGTTCGTTTGAGGATGAAATGCCGTGCTCAACTCGACCCGCGTACCCAAATCACGTTGTACTGCCCTCTATAAGCACGAGGTAAACTACGTACCTCGGTCAGAAATGATAGACACGGGCACACCGTGAAGATAGACGATCTCCCGAATATAAATCTTTGCTAACCGCTCCGAGGAATAGGAAACTGCCACAGGAATGAAGTGTGCTGACTTAGTCAGCCTGTCCATAATAACCCAAACGGCGTCGAACTTCCTCTGAGTCCGTGGGAGTCTAACAACAAAGTCCATAGCGATACGCTCCCACTTCCACTCAGGAATCTCCATCTCCTGAAGTAAACCACTGGGCCTCTAATGCTCATATTTCACCTGTTGACAATTCAAGCACCGAGCCACATATTCTACAATATCTTTCTTTATTATCCTCCACCAATAATGCTGTCGAAGGTCCTGGTACATCTTGGCAGCGCCCGGGTGAATAGAATATAGAGAACTCTGAGCCTCCTGAAGGATCAACTCACGAAGATCATCAACATTGTTGATACCCAATTTTTCCCTATAATATTTTCAAAATGCATATATATCTCCAAAACAATGCATGAGCATCAATTAATATTTATTCCATAATTTCTGCATTTTTAAAGGATTTTTAATTAATTTATCCCAGTAGCTTTATTATATAAATAATTACTAATTGCATCACAAATGATTTTATGATAGTTTTATTGCTTAATTTTATCATTTATATCTACATTAGGCTTTATTATTTTATGCATAATTATATTTACATTTGTAGTTTATAATTGCGATAACTTTGCAATAATAACCCATGTGTGCATAATTACTTGATTTTACACGAAAATGATCTTTTATATTTTTATAATTTAAGTAATTATTTTAAATCATTTTCATACATAAATAGCATTTTTTTATCATTTATTACCTATTTTTATGAATTATTTTATCAAATTAATTAGGTATTTAACATATAGCCTCTTTAATTTCGGACCTTAGCCCAAATGCCACCCCCAGCCCAATTAAAACTAACCTATAACCCGACCAGTAACCCAATCTTTAAACCCGCCCAACCCCCAGATCGAATCATGACTGTTGATCTCAGAGATCAACGGTCCAGGATATTATTACCTTTTTAATTAACCCATAACCCCCCAAACCCTATTCATTTTCTAAAATTCGTCTGTATTCACCCATGTTTGTGAGTATTACCATTTTTTGTATTTTCATGCCTTCAAATCTCCAGTCTAAAACACGATTTTTCTACCTCTCTTTAATTTTTTTACAAACCTAACTATTTCTGGCCAAATAGGTTCAAATCTCTTTAGATCTGAAGTGTTTGGGGTTTGTTTAATAGTTTTTCTTTAAGGTTATTTCGTTTTTTTACCACTATTATCAACTGATTTCACTTTTCCCCTAAAGCTAGGGTTTTGATTCTCAGTAGGGTTTCTGCAAATGTTTTAAAAAATGTTTAAATGCTCAACTCTGGCCTTTTTCCTTTACTGTTCAATTAATTTCTTTGTTTGAGTTTCATCTCTGTGTTTCGATATGCTTAAGGTTTTCCATTATTCGATTATTTATCTCAGCGTTCTTGCCCGTTCACTTTGGCTTTGTTAAATTAACTAATTAATTGATTTACTTGCTTAATTAGGATTTGAAATCGTTCTTCTTTTCAAACTGATATCTCTCTGAACGATTTTTATTTATTCTTTCCTTATATGTGACTCATAATTGGTACTGACTTCCTTAATTATGTTACTAGCCTGATTTCTGGATTTTGATTGTTTTAACCGGCCTATAAATGATCTCGGGATTTATTTGTTTACCTTATTAACCTCAAACTTGGGTGTTAACTGATTCTCCCTAATTTAAGTAATATTTTCCGGATTCTGTCGTACTGGTTGATTGATTTGCATAACTTATTTGGGAACTCTTGATATTCCTACCTTATTTGTTTACTCTGTTGAATGCTATATAAACCTTTCACCATTCTGATTTTCAAGACAAAGAAAAACACCTACACACACGCGCATATGCTTATAAACACGCTGAGACACAAGCTCATGCTTACCAACCTATACTCACACACTCACACTCACACAACTTGAGTTCTTTCTATCATTTCGATTTGCTGCAATGTCTAGCCGTCTGAAAGCCAAGGCTAGACTCTTGGATTCCAATTACCTTCACCTTCCTGTTTGCTATCTCCTTAACTGGTATGCCTCAATTTCTGTTATCATGTTCTATTCTATATGTTATGTAGCCAGTTTACTATAGACATCAATATGCTTCTGTTTTGATATTTGTTTCTTGGCCATCTCTTTCTCAACTACTATGCTTCAATCCTTATTCCCCGTGACTTATATGATTAGCTTACTTAGAACCTCGATATGTCCTGTTTATTATATGTTTCCAGGTTACTTTCTAACTAGTATGCTTTAGTCTTTGTTACCTCTTTGTTCCACATGTATGTGCGGTTAGTGCTCCAAAATTCCAACATGCTTCTGCCGGACATATAGTTCATGTTCTGTTTCTTTTTAGTAGTTATGTCGTAGTTCATGTTATCTTGTTCTGCTTATTGTAACTTCCGTATGTTTCTCTGCTTAACATATGTATATATGATTCCACCTAGTAATGATTAATAAACTAAGTCAACTTCAGCAATGTGAAACCTTGTTTGATTGTGACCCTGTTTGGTTCTGTCTATAATATAAGTGTTCCTGCTCTTGTTGTGATTGTTTAATTACTGGTACCCATGTCTCAACCAATCTGCTGAAATGTGGTTCTATTATGTTTGCAGTCTTGTAACTTGTTTCTATTCACTTCTGAAAATCAAACTGCTTTTTTTTCTAAAATTATCCCTACCCTTATATACTATTTTCAAACTTCTACTCTTAGTTACTAGGGTCCTACCACCCCCAGTGTGAGCACTGCCTAGGGTCCATGAGACTCCTCCGAACTCTGACACACTAGGGCTGGTCTTCCAATCAGTTACAACTATTTCTCTGAGAAAGGTTCTGGTGTGAGCATTGCCCGGGGTCCCTGAGGCCCTTGGGAACTTTGACACACCAGAAGCCATGGATGGACTACCTGTGGGTATCAGACTTGCTTGCTTGAAAGCCTGGCTTCCGGGTTGATGTTGGGCCTGCCAAGGCTCCCTATAGTGTAATGAATAGCTTTATGTAATTCATTCATATTGGTCTATAATAATGTAATAATACTTGGAAAAATAGATATGTGGTTATTAGTAAAAGCCGGAGAGGGATTGTTATATATCTTGGTCAGGTTCGGGTAGAAATCATGCCTATATGTTGTGGTGATTCTTTATGTGCATACCATTAAAAATCATGCCCATAGGATCTTGTCTCACCGTTTGAAATATGAAGTTTCATAATTTGCATCCTAGAAATCCTGTTTATAGGTCTTTATTTCAAGTCTGCATCAAGAACCCATGTTTTATGCATATTTTCAAATCTCAATGTGCATTAGAGATCATGTGTATAGGATCTTATTTGTTAACCTAATACACTTGCCTGGTAATTTCTTTAAAGTTCCTGCTCACATAGATGTCATGCCTATAGGAGATATAAAAGTCAATTTAGATATCATGCCTATAGGGTGAAATCAGTTGTCAAACGTAGAAAGCATGCCTATAGGAAATAAATAAATAAGTATCAGTACCTAGAAATCATGCCTATAGGAATTAATTAATTCCGTAAATTAAAAATCATGCATATAGGAATTAATTAATTCTGTAAATTAGAAATCATGCCTATAAGGGTTAACTAATTCTGCAAATTAGAAAGCATGTCTATAGGGTCTAAAGGATAAAAGGACCTGTCTATTAAAATCAGTAGCTCGTTTATGAATTATGTTATAGGTCTATAATTAACAGTTGTAGATACCATGCCTATAGGATTCTGCTCTGGCTATCACTTAAGCGAACTTATAGGAATTCTGGGGCTAAAAAGAACTGTGGTTTAGTACTGCCTGAAGTTTGCCCAGATTCGGAGTTTTTTTTAACAGAATCAGTAGGCAAATTGATAGGAATCGCTGCTCGCTTTAATAAGGCTGTTATATATATTGTTTATGCTCATCTAGATGTCCTGCCTATAGGATCCTAAATCATTAAAGATTTTTTGTTTGAATAGCGTGCATTTGTTTTGTTTACTTGTGGAGGTTAAGATGAGCCCATATTTGCTTTTTATGTGACAGTCCTACTTGACTTTTGTTTGTCGCTTAGTTTTCTCATTTTAAGCAATATATGTGAGTCTAGGACCACCTTAAATAGAGGTCCTAAACACCTCCAGGACCATAGGTAAGGGAAAGGTAGTGCACGCATAAAGCACGAGTTAGAAGCTACTAGAATGTTAAAGTAACAACTGAAAGACAGTAATTGGATAGTAAAGGAGATGATGACCTGTGCGCTAATACTATGTGTAGCACCCCAACCTGGGGAAAGTTACTAAGTATTGCATAGAAATGATCCTATAGGCTAAAAAACTTAGGACCCCTTAAATTCCTGTTTTAAATAATAGTTGTCTAAATTGCTGTATTTTTCTTTAAAGACTAATTCGCTTAATTAAGTTCGGTCAGGACCCACTGTTGTGGACCTCGAGAGGTTCCTAACACCTTCCCCTCAAGGTAATTTTGAGCCCTTACCCGATCTCTGGTGATGCAAACTAGTTTCATGAGTTAATTACTCTAGGTGCCCTAATGCACCTTAATCCGTTAGGTGTCGACTCTTCAAAATCCCATATCCCATCCCAAAAGGAAGGGAGTTATCCCAAAAATGTTGAAACTCCCGACTCCGCGAGGAAAAAGGGGGCGCGACAAACATTAGGCACACATACTCGACCCTGCATCCTCAAAACACTGTCATCTCCACCTGTGACCTGTTTGGCACCACCGTGCCGAACTGTGTCCCTAAGGACCATCAAGTGTGGATCATCATATTGTCGATCTCTGATACGCTCAAACAAGGAATATTGAGCGACTGTACAAGCTAGAACATAGCTGCGCTCTGAAATATCCAACCTCACAAACTGATTGGCCAAAGTCTGAATGTCTGAAGTTAGCGGCCTCTCACTGACCGGAATGAAAGCAAGGCTGCCCATACTCACTGCCTTCCTACTCAATGCATTGGCCACTACATTGGCCTTTCTCGGATGATACAATATAGTGACATCATAGTCTTTCCATAGCTCTAACCATCTCCTCTGCCTCAAATTGAGATCCTTTTGCTTGAACAAATACTGAAGGTTGCGATGATCTGTTAAAACCTTACATGGCACGCCATAAAGATAGTGCCTCCAAATCTTCAGCTTGTGAACAATGGCTGCCAACTCTAAGTCATGGATAGGGTAATTATTCTCATGAACCTTCAACTGACGGGACGCATATGCTATCACCCTGCCCTCTTGCATCAACACTGCTCCGAGCCCCATGCGAGAGGCATCACAATATACCGTGTAAGATCCTGAACCCAATGGTAATACCAACACCAGTGCTGAAGTCAAGGCTGTCTTGAGCTTCTAAAAGCTTGCCTCACACTCGTCCGACCATCTGAATGAGGAACCCTTCTGAGTCAACTTAGTCATTGGGGCTGCTATAGATGAAAACCCCTCCACAAACCGACGGTAATAACCCGCCAAACCTAAGAAGCTCCTAATCTCCGTAGCTTAAGTGGGTATTTTTCTTGACTTCCTCAATCTTCTCAGGATCCACTTGAATACCCTCTGCTGATACGACGTGACCCAAGAAAGCAACTGAATCCAACCAAAACTCGCACTTCAAAAATTTAGCATACAACTAATTGTCCCTCAAAGTCTGGAGCACTATCCGGAGGTGCTGCTCATGCTCCTCCCGACTACGGGAGTATACCAAGATGTCATCAATAAACACAATCACGAATGAATCTAGGTAAGGCTTGAACACTCGGTTCATCAAGTCCATAAATGTTGCTGGGGCATTGGTCAACCCAAAGGACATCACTAGAAACTCATAGTGCCCATACCTAGTCCGAAAAGCTGTCTTAGGGACATCAGACGCCCTAATCCTCAGCTGATGATAGCTAGATCTCAATTCAATCGTTGAAAACACCTAGTCACCCTAAAGCTGATCAAACAAATCATCAATCCTCGGCAATAGATACTTGTTCTTGATAGTGACTTTGTTCAATTGCCGATAATCTATGCACATACTCATTGACCCATCCTTCTTCTTCACCAATAATACCGGTGCACCCTAAGGAGAGACACTAGGTATAATGAAGCCCTTATCAAGTAAGTCTTGCAACTGTTCCTTCAATTCTTTCAACTTCGGTGGGGCCATCCGGTATGGAGGAATAGAAATGGGCTGAGTGCCCGGAACCAGATCAATGCAAAAGTCAATATCCATGTCGGCATCGCCGACAGGTTTGCAGGAAATACCTCAGGAAACTTACGGACAACAGGCACAAAATCCATAGAAGGAACCTCAGCACTAGAATCACGAACATAAGCCAAATAGGCCAAACACCCCTTCTCGACCATAAGCTGGGCCTTCATATAAGAAATAAATCTGTTGGAAGAATGGCCAGGAGTCTCTCTCCACTCTAATAGAGGCAACCCCGACACGGCTAAGGTCACTGTCTTGGCATGACAGTCCAAGATAGCGTGATAAGGTGACGACCAATCCATGCCTAATATAACATCAAAATCAACCATATCAAGAAGCAAATGGTCTACACTGGTCTCCAGACCCCTAATAGCGACCACACACAAGAGATACACACGATCTACAACAATAGCAACCCCCACGGGTGTGGATACATATATAGGGGAGCTCAATGAATCACGGGGCACAACTAAATATAAAGAAAAATAAGATGACACATAGGAGTAAGTAGACCCCGGATCAAATAGAACTGAAGCATCTTCACTGCAAATTGAAACAGTACCTGTGATAACAACGTCGGAGGACTCAACTTCAGTTATGGCTGGAAAGGCATAACATCGGGGCTGGGCCCCACCACCATGAACCATATCTCTAGGACAACCTCTAATTGGCGGGCCTCCACCTCTAACAATCTGGTGGGCTGGCGGAGCAGGCGGTGCGGAAGCTGGTGCCAGAACCATGGCATGAGAACTCTGGCATTGAGGCTGAACACCCAACAATATCGGACAGGCTCTCCGAATATGCCCATAGTCACCACACTCAAAGCATCGATCCTGATACTGTGCCTGTGAAAACTGAGACTGACCTTGACGAGGCGGCTGGCCACGATAGTAACTCTTAAGAGGAGGCTCTCTGATAGGAGTTGGTGGTGCACTATAGGCTGACTGAGTAAAACGAGGCACATAAGAACCACGACCCCCAGACGCACTGTGAGATACCTGAAGTGCTGAATGAAATGTCCTAGGAGGATGGACTCTACCAAAAACACCCCTGCCTCCAGACGAGGCATCGCTGAACATAGCGGAATGATGAGGTCTCTTATCTGAACCCTGACCTCCCAATCCAAGAACCATCTCAACTCGCCGGGCCACATTGGCCGCATCCTTGAAAGGGATCTCGCTCCCCGCCTCCTTAGCCATCTGCAATCTGATAGGCTGAGCAAGACCCTCAATAAATCTCCTAACCCGCTATCTCTCGCTCTATGTGGGGAGAAGAGGAATAGCATGATGGTCCTAATCCACGAATCGGGTCTCATACTGAGTAACAGTCGTGTTGCCCTGCTAAAGACACTCAAACTGACGACGCCCCTTCTCTCTCGTACTAATAGGCAGAAATTTCTCCAAGAAGAGATGTGAGAACTGATCCCAAGTGGGGGCAGGCAACCTAGCTGGTCTAGTCAATAAATAATCTCTCCACCATTTCTTGGCTGAACCGGTCATCTGAAAAGAAGCGAAGTCGACCCCATTGGTCTCCAAAATACCCATGTTCTGAAGAACCTCATGGCAGTTATCAAGGTACTCCTGAGGGTCCTCTGAGGTGGAACCGTTAAAATGAACTGGGAAAAGCTTAATAAACCTGTCCAATCTCCACAAAGCATCAGAGGACATAGTTGTCTCATCAACGGGCGATACTGCAGCAACTGGCTGAACTACCTCAACTGGATGAGCTGCTGGGGTCTGAAACTGGGGAGCCACATGCTCCGGAGTATGAGTGGTAGGAGTCTAGGCTCCTCCTCCAGCCTGAGATATGGCTAGTGCCACGAGGAATGTGCCAGTCTGGGCTACACTCTCCATAAGGCCCGCTAGTCGGACCAAGGCATCCTGAAGCAACGGGGTAGCAATAAACCCCTCTAGGACCTGAGCTGGTTATGCCAGAACGGTCTGAGCTGGAACCTCCTCATCGACCTCAACCTGAGGCTCCACAACTGGGGCTGTTGCTCGGGCTCTGGGCTGAGCCTTTCCCCTGCCTCTGTCTCTGGAACAGACTCAACCTCTACCCCTCGTAGAAGCTGCTGCTGGAGTATCCGGATGTTGATAAGAGAAAGAAGCAGTACGCGTTCTCGCCATCTGCGAGAGAATAAGAATAGAAGACTTCAATCAGTATTGGGATAACAAGAATCGCACGAAAGAGTTGAATAAAAGTGAACTTGTTCCTAACTTTATAGCCCCTGGGAGATAAGAACAGACGTCTCCGTACCGATCCCCCAGACTCTACTAAGTTTGTCCGTGAATTGTGAGACCTAAGCAACCTAGTGCTCTGATACCAACTTCTCACGACCCAAATTCCCAACTGTCGGGATCGTGATGACGCCTAACATCATACTCTCTAGGCAAGCCAATGTTAAAATTCAGCTAACTGTTTTCTTTTACAATTAATTGAATATAAGTAAATTGTTTAAAACCGGTGATCACAAATGCGGAATGAAATAAATATTACTTAACCATGAACTATTACTACAACCCAGAACTGGTGTCACAATCCACGAACATTCTATGAATATCTACAAGTATCAGTCAGAAAGAAAGTACGTTTGTCTCGAAAGAAAATAAAACAGAAATGTAGAACATAGGAGGGGACACCAGGGCCTACGGACGCCTAAAGGACTACCTTGGGTATCCTGGATGAATGTCGACAACCAACCTCTCGATCAGCCACAATCAGCTCCAAAATCTGCATAGAAAGTGCAGAGTGCAGTATCTGTACAACCGACCCCATGTACCGGTAAGTGCCGAGCCTAACCTCGACGAGGTAGTGACGAGGCTACGGTGGGGAGTTTATAATATAACCTATATACAGTTTATAATAAAAAAAGGGAGTACGAAACGAAATGAAACAGTAACTTGCAGTTGATAAATAAGGAACCCATCTATCTTGCCAGTACTCAGCTATAACCAATCCTTAAGAGAATTTCAATGCTACAAAATAAAATCACGATAGAAGTAGAATACTTAAACAACAAAATGATGCGGCATGCATCCCGATCCCACCATATAATCAGTAACAACATGGACATTCACCTTTATTACTCCTGTTGCGGGGTGCAACCTGATCCTACCTGTCCACCCTTATTACTCCTCAATATCACCCTTATTCCTCTTGTTGCAGCGTGAAATCTGATTCCACCTGTCCACCCTTATTACTCCTTGTTACGGCGCACAACCCGATCCCACCATATAATCACCAATCACATAATAAGAACAAGTATTTCACAATCTAGCTCAAAACCTTTCAAAACATTTATGCCTCAAGCCAACGCAAACAGAAATCTAAACAATTATGAAACATCAATTAATGATACACAACGAGCCCAACTAGAAATGTACCATGAAACACCGACAAACCAGAAAACGGTTAGCTAAATTCTAACATTGGCTTGTCTAGCGATCATGAACTGGATAGTTCTTCTCATGCACCTTCAACTGTCTGGACGCGTAGGCAATCACCCTACCGTCCTGCATCAACTGTCTTGATATTGTCAGTGTTTCATGGTATATTTTTGGTTGGGCTTGCTGTGTAGCATTAACTGATGAAGTTTCATAATTTTTTAGATTTCCGTTTGCGTTAGCTTGAGGCATAAATGTTGTGAAAGGTTTTGAGCTAGATTGTGAAATACTTGTTCTTATTGTGTGACTGGTGATTATATGGTAGGATCGGGTTGTGCGCCGCAACAAGGAGTAATAAGGGTGGACAGGTGGAATCAGATTGCACGCTGCAACAAGAGGAATAAGGGTGATATTGAGGAGTAATAAGGGTGGACAGGTGGGATCAGGTTGCACCCCGCAACAGGAGTAATAAGGGTGAATGTTCATGTTATTACTGATTATATGGTGGGATCGGGATGCATGCCGCATCATTTTTTTGTTTAAGTATTCTACTTCTACCGTGATTTTATTTTGTAGCATTGAAATTCTCTTAAGGATTGGTTATAGCTGAGTACTGGCAAAATAGCTGGGGTCCTTATTATCTACTGCAAGTTACTGTTTCATTTCATTTCGTACTCCCTTTTGCTTTATTATAACCTGGACACAGGTTATATTATAAACGCCCCGCCGTAGCCTCGTCACTACCTCGTCGAGGTTAGGCTCGAAACTTACCAGTACATGTGGCAGGTTGTACTGATACTGCACTCTGCATTTTCTGTGCAGATTTTGGAGCTGATTGTGGTTGATCGAGAGGTCGGTTGCAGGCATTCGTCCAGGATACCCAAGGTAGTCTTGCAGGCGTCCGCATGCCCTGATGTCCCCTCCTATGTTCTACATTTTTGTTTTATTTTCTTTCGAGACAGATGTACTTTTTTTTCAGACCAATACTTGTAGATATTCATAGAATGTTCGTGGATTGTGACACTAGTTTTGGGTGGTAGTAATAGTTCATGGTTAAGAAATATTTATTTGATTTCTCATTTGTGATCACCTGTTTTAAACTTTTTACTTATATTCAATTAATTGTAAAAGAAAACTGTTAGCTAAATTCTAACATTGGCTTTCCTAGTGATCATGAACTGGATAGTTATTCTCATTCATCTTCAACTGTCTGGACGCGTAGGCAATCACCCTTACGTCCTTCATCAACACCGCTCCAAGGCCAATTCTCGAAGCATCACAATAGACGATATAGGACCCTGAACCCAAAGGCAATACCAACACTGGAGCTGAAGTCAGGGCTGTTTTGAGCTTCTCAAAGCTCTCCTCACACTCCTCAGTCTACCTGAACAGAGCACCCTTTTGAGTCAACCTGGTCATCAGGGCTGCACTGATGAAAATCCCTCCACAAAATGGCGATAGTACCCAGCCAAACCAAGGAAACTGCGGATCTCCATAGCTAATGACGGTCTAGGCCAACTCTACACCGCCTCCACCTTCTTCGGATCTAGTTTGATCCCGTCCCAAGACACTATGTTGCCCAAGAATGCCACTGAATCAAGCCAGAACTCACATTTAGAGAATTTTGCATACAATCTCTTCTCCCTCAAAGTCTGAAGCACAGTCCTGAAGTGCTGCTCATGATCATCCCGCGATCAGGAATACACCAAAATGTCGTCAATAAACACAATGACGAAGGAATCAAGATGAGGCCGGAACACACTGTGCATCAAATGCATAAAAGCTGCTGGGGCATTGGTCAGCCCAAATGACATAACAAGAAACTCATAGTGGTCATATCTAGTCCTGAAGGCAGTCTTCGGGAGATCCGACTCCCGAATCTTCAACTGATGATAGCCAGAACGCAAGTCAATCTTAGAGAATACCCTGGAACCCTGTAGTTGGTCGAATAAATCATCAATGTGAGGCAAAGGATGCCTGTTCTTCACGGTGACCTTGTTCAACTACCGATGATCAATACACATACGCATAGAGCCATCATTTTTCTTCACAAATAACACTGGAGCACCCCAAGGTGATACACTGGGTCTGATGAAACCCTTATTAAGCAACTCCTGTAATTGCTCCTTCAACTCCTTTAGCTCAGGAAGAGCCATACGGTAAGGAGGGATAGAAATGTGCTGAGTGCACAGCAACAAATCAATGCTGAAATCAATATCTCTGTCAGGCGGCATACCCAGAAGATTAGCTGGGAATGCATCAGGAAAGTCCCTCACTACTGGGACTGACTCAACCTGAGGGGTATCAACACCGACATCTATCACATAGGCCAAGTACGCATCACACCCCTTCTCACCATCCGCTGAGCCTTAAGAAATGAAATGACCCTGCAGGGAGTATACTCTAAGGTACCTCTCCACTCTAATCTCGGCAAGCCTATCATAGCCAGCGTCACAATTTTAGCGTGACAATCAAGAACAGCATAATGGGGCGACAACCAGTCCATGCCCAAGATAACCTCGAAATCTACCATGCTGAGTAATAATAAATCAGCCCTAGTCTCAAAACCACTAAGAGAAATCAAACACGACCTATATATGCGGTCCACAACTAGTGATCTCCCACAAGAGTAGATATATCAACATGAGAACTCAAAGAATCCCGAGATATCCCCAAATGTGGAGCAAAATAAGAGGACACATATGAATATGTAGAGCCTGGATCAAATGATACTAATGTATCCCTATGGCAGACATGGACAATACCTATGATGATTGAGTCTGAAGCAACAGCCTCGGAACGGGCTGGAAGGGCATAGTACCTGGCCTGGACTCCCCCTCTAGGGTGACCTATACCTCCCCGACCCCACCTCGAGCTGGTTGAGGAGGTGGAGTGGCAGCTGGGGCTGGAAGAATAGAAGGAGGACCGGTCGGAGCACGCGGAGACTAATAAGACTGTGGAGGTGCACCCCTCCTAGCCGTGGGGAAATCTCTAATCACGTGACGAGTGTCACCACACTCAAAGCAACCCCTCGGAGGATGCTGCAGCCGAGACTGAATAGGAGATGGCCTGCTGGGCTGAACGAAAATAGCACCTCGAACTGGTGGCACACTGGATACTGGCAGTGCATAATAGAACTCCTGAGGTCTAGGAGGAGCTGGAAAAACGCTGGCTGCTAGAAGGGCTGAATTAACATGGCAACCCACAAAACCCCTACCGTGCGGTGCTTCTAGTGCACAAGCTCATGAAAAATTGCCAATCTCTCAAGACCTATTGGCCTCTCTCTCCTCTCAGTCCTGGGCGAACATGCCCTCTACTCTCCTGGAAATACTCACTGCTTGCTGGTAAGTGATATCCATCTCCAGCTCTCTGGCCATACTGGTCTGAATACTAGGATGGAGTCCCTCAATGAAACGGCGAACCCGCTATCTGAGTGTGGCAACCAAGGCTGGTGCATGCCGAGCTAACTCGCTGAAACAAACTGCATACTCCGACACAGTCATAGTATCCTGGCGCAACTGCTCGAACTCTGCGCGCCAAGTATCCCTGAGGCTCTGAGTACTCTCGCAGAAACATCTTTGAAAACTGAGTCCAAATGAGTGAGGCTTCCTCGTCTGGACTACTCAGCTCATAGGCCCGCCACCACTGATATACCGCTCTCCTCAGCTGAAAATCAGTGAAAGAAACCCCACTGGTCTCCACAATGCCCAATGTGCGGAGAATATGATGACACTCCTAAAAAAATCTCAGAGCATCATCTGAATCTAGTCCGCTGAAGGTAGGTGGGTGCTACTTCTTGTACCTCTCAAGTTTGAGCTGCTCGGCCTCGGAAGCCGCTGCCCTAGCATCATGCTGAACTGGAGCCGCTGGGGGCATAGGAATATACTCTGGGGCCTGATCAACCTAGTCCCTCTGCTCAAGAGTGCGGGCTACGTGAGTCTGTGCCCCTCCTCGGCCTAAGATATAGCGGGAGCTATCAGGAGTAGTCCAGCCTGAGCTAGAGTACTGAACATGCTCATGAACTGAGCTAAAGTCTCCTACAAGGCTGGAGCAGCAATAGGGACCTCTTGTGCCGGATCTCTAGCTAGGGCTGCCATAGGCTCCTCTGTCGTTGCTCTTGCCGGTGCTCGGGCTGCACCGCGTGGTCGTCCTCTACCCAAACCCCGGCCTCTGGTGGCTCTGGCAGGGGGCTCGGGTGCCTGATCGCCCGTTCTCCCAGTAAGGGTCCTCACCATCTGTGGGAAAGAATAGAATAGAATTTTAGAATTTTCGATGTCAATAACTCGCACGACAAGGAAATAAAATAAATATGATTGTGCTTAAAAGTTACATAGCCTCCCGAAGATAGATACAGATGTCTCCGCACCGATCCGTGAGACTCTAATAAACCAGCTTGTGACTTGTGACTCCTATGAACCTAGACACTTTGATACCAACTTGTCACGACCCGATTTACCCTCTGAAAGGAATCGTGACGGAATCTAGTCTCTACGACTAGGTAAGCCTAATTGCGGAAACACATATTAAATAGAAGGAATAAAATAAAGACGAAATAAGTGAGTCTACAACAGAACATCGCCACTTGGCGCGTACGAAATACAACTTTCCCAAAACCCGGAATATCACTTTAGTCACAAGCTCTGTCTCAAAATAGCTCTATAAAACGTAAGGGAATTTACATGAAAAATCTATCTAAATCTGGAGTGGAAGGTGAATCGAAGGACTTTGCGGACGCGGTAAAATTACCTTTCGGTCTCCTAGAAGTTGCTGCTCGGACCCCTAGCCACGAAACTGAGCGCTGGTACCTGGATCTGCACACGAAAGACATGTGCAGGAAAGGGCATGAGTACACCACAAATTGGTACCCAGTAAGTGCCAAGTCTAACC
>ML326040.1:0-145004 GCA_005239505.1 Nicotiana paniculata | reverse complement strand
ACTCCTAGACTTTTAAGCCCAATGCTTAAAGTCTTTAAGCCCAATGCTTAAAGTCCAACAATAAGCGCGAGGAAATGAGAGAGGAGAAGACAAAAAACAAAAGATTCTTTAGGGAACGAATATATAGGGAGATTCCTTTTAGATCTTGAAAATGAAAAATTTGTTCGACTAATTTGAATTTAGAAAGTGTTTCCCTATCGTGTAATTTTTATAAATTGATCATATTTATCTCATCACACCTTTTTTGGTGCCAACTAGGGTGGCGAACGGTCGAATTGGATCGGATATGGACATCGGATATGGACAGGTCTGAAACGAACAATGCAAAAACTAAATAAATTATTTGACCCGATCTGTATTTAATACGGATAAAAAATAGATTAATCGACGGATATTATTCATGGCTTCTTGAATACGATCACTTCTGGGGAATTTGAAGTCTCCCACACTTGAGGAATCACCAATTTGAGGATTTATAAATGTAAAAGTTAAACTCATTAGTTATCCACTTGGTTATCTATTTTCTAAGTGGATAATATGGTTCTTATCCATATTTGACTCGTTTTTAAAAAGTTCATTATCCAACTCATTTTTTATATTTTTTTTAAAGAAAATTCAATAAAAAATCTTAAGTATATATATAAAATTATATATTTATATGTCGGTTTGTTTCGGACTTTTTTACTCAATACCAAACCTAGCCGGATTTTTTAATCGGTTTGATTTGATCTTTCGATTTGGTGCGATTTTTCGGTTCGGTTTGAATACCCCTACATAAAGCTATGTAAATATGCATGGACCACGTTAATCGTAAAAGACTTACTCGTTATTTATACCAAATAAATATATAATACATGTTTGCACATTACCTTTTATCACTTAACTTGATTAATTGAATATATTATCATCTCATTTTATCACCTAATCATACTAAATTATGTGGTTTGCTATAACTGTAAAGTATTTTCCATTTTAATCCTCCACCTCCATACACAAATTTCATTCTGTAGTAGTATATATTTTTTTCCATTTCGTTTATACTTTTCAAAAAGTTGCAGATTCTTTTATTTTTATTTTTTATAATAACAAAATATTATATATAATAACTAAAAGTAGTTCTGCTTGTTACAAGTAGTTGAAAATTTATCATGCATTGGTGGAATATCACAAACGATATTTTGGTTCCCTAATGATCTAAGCATATTACAAGCCGTAGTTTTTAATATTTTTTTTAAAACGACAGACTCCGTTGCCATCCATAAATAGTTCTTGTATCACGAAAAAAGCCGCAGATTCACTTCAGCTTCATTGGGCTAATTCTTTGGACTCTGGTGGCATGACCAGCGTACGGATTTATTATCGAAAGTGGGCCTAAATTAAAATAAGGTAGAAAAATGACATTATATAATCACTTTAAAATAATAATTAAAAAATATATAAATTTTATATATTTTTGCGTTTACCGAATACAAATAGTTTTTGCCGCTAGCATTATCTTTGCCCAAATAAAACCGGCTCTCTTTCGCAATGACTGTTCAAAATGCAGCGCGCACTATCAAAATAGAACACGGAAATTATTCAATTCACGTGCTGATAGCTCCCAGTTCCTCATTCATTATCTGCTATATCTTGAAAGTATCTAACAAAATCTGAAATACTAAAACAAATGACCGATACCACCATGGCTTATAATCTAGTGTTATCAGTAAGAGTACCAAAAAATAATGGTAGAATTCAATTTCCACAGTTTCCCTTCCTCTTCTGCGATCTAGTTGCGGAGGTAGAATTTCCGCTAAGGGAATTCAAAAAAAAAAAGTTCAAAAATTAAAAGAAAACGTAGCCAATAGGGATTGAACCAACAATCTTGTCCCCTTGACCATTAAGCTATACCATTGAAATATGTCAAGGGGATTCAAAATATATAATATAAAGATACAAATCGACTTTTGGAGTTCGGGTGAACCCCATCTGTCCCTGTTGTGATCCCTAAGAAAAGAATTATGGATGTAATACGAGTGCCACAAAAGAATAGATTTAAAATAGAGTAGTATTAGCACCTACATAAAGTATTGGATGAGATTATGCTCAAAGTGACAAGGAAAAGAAGAGGGCTTTGAATTCAAGTTTAATAAAGGAAAAGAGGGAAGATGGAATTCTGGAGGATTGTTTCATACTTCTCCAATCTGTCAAAAGTGTTTTCTTTATGTGTTTTTAAAAAGAAGAAAAAAGTAATAAAAATAAAGTTTGGCGATCCCAAGGTGTTTACCTGCACGCTTGCACTAAAAAACAATGAAACAAAAGAGCAAAATGTTAAAAGGTTTAGATCTGAACCTTGAAATGAAAGCCCCTCAGCTTCTCTATCAAGCAAAGGCAAAATAGGGACGAACCAAAGCTAAAGTGAGATCAATGGGGGACTTTTATTCTGGCTATTCACACGCACCAGTTTCTTTAAAAAGGAATCTGAAATTATTATGGAAACAGAAAGAGCTCACTTGCTTCTTTCCCCCTCTGCACCGTCCGGGGAGGGGGAAGATTTTTAAAAAATTATACTGTATATATATGGTCAAAAAAATTTAAAAAAACATATATATGAGATGTTGAATTTTCTTGACTTCTCAAGTGTTTACTTCTTCTTTTTTTTAAATTTACTTAGTTAAAATCCTGCATCCGTCATTGTTCTTAACTATTATTCTCTTTTTCTAACATGATTAATCAATTGGCCACCTTTTCCTCTTTTACAGTTTCCCTGTTGTCTAACGGATTCTCTACTATCTATTGCCCCAATTACTGATCTCAGAATCGACAGATAAATTATAGTTAACTGCTCTTGAAATAGCATTAGCCCTTCAAACTCAAAGAACTTGATGAAACAATCTGTAATACTTAACTATGCCAAAACCTCCCACCACCTACTACATATCCTCGAGAAAAACAAAACTTAAACAACAAAACTAGCTCCTTGTCACAAAACAAAACCAAAAAGAAGATGGAAGGACTGATTCCCATACCACAAGTTGATGAAAGCCCTATAGCTACAGTTATTCCCTATTGAAAAGGGGCTCGTTAACAACTGTGTAAGGTCTGCGTACACACTACCCTCCTCATACCCCACTTGTGGGATTACACTGAATTTGTTGTTGTTGTTGTCGTCGTCGTCGTTGTAATTGTGTTTTATAGTTCATCTATTATTTCAGAAAATTCCAATTCAGGGGTTGCTGATAAGCACCATCTTGAGCTCATGCGTTACTGCTGCCACACTAACTCCAATGTTGCCCTGATATGGCACTGCCCAAATGATGAGGATTTGCCGTTGTGGCAGGCCGTGGAGGATGATACAAGCCTTGAAATTGCATATGGGATGATTCTGCAGCAGCTGGAGCGGCATTGAAAGAAACACGACCGGCGTGGAACGGCAGATAGGCAACATGAGGCGATTGTGTAGGCATGTTTTAGTATGAACCTGAGTCCAAACGACAATGCTGTCTTTGATTCATCCACATTTCATGTGTTTCTGCCAGTCAAACAGGTTTCAAGGAGCACATCAATTCCCAACTATTTTCAGTTCCCAAACCAAGAATATTCCTAATAGTTCGCAACTTGTAAACAATATTAACCTACGGATCAAAACAGCGATTGACAAATCTGACCCCAAATACTACGAGTTTACGATAACAAAAGTAGGAAGATGTTAGGATCTACATTTTCATTCAGATTTCTTGAACGTCTGCATCAGATTAAATTACAAGCAGCGACATTGACTTAAGATTTCAGAAGATTGACAACTCACACCAACTCATAACATTGAACTCGGGGAAATTCATCAGTGTAGGCCAAGGTCTATGACTCAAGCCAGCAGCTGCATTTCAATCCATTCTTGCTGAAGTGAGGTTCCATCCATTTCTCTGTCAATCGATCAGTATTTTTAAAAGCGAAAAAGCAACACAAGAAGCAGAGTACACACAAAATTGACCAAAAATACATAATACCTAACATATATGAAGTTAGTACCTAAAATATCAATGCGCAATTCAAATTACTAAGTTCAGCATGCAGTACACTGCAACAATATTAACCCAACAACTCAAGAATAAGAAGATAAGGACAAAATGAACGCTCAAGTGTACGTGGAGAGGAGTCCTAGTTGTGCAAGTAGAAAACGCCTTTCCCTTCTCTCCTTTTTGTCACTTATTTTTTTCCAAGTTTTGAAGTGGAGATTCGAAGATTTGATCGCTTCTTGTTAGGACTTCTTTGCGCTTCACGATCTACAGCAGGTGTCACACCAAAATGATCGCTACACTCACGATGTAATATGCCCTCACTTCGCATTGTACTGACACTTTAGGCGGCAGGGCAGTGGTTTCTCGATAGTACGGTAATATTTTGTTGTATACAACATATAACATGAAAGAAAAGCTGAATCTCGATAGTTAAAGTGAAAGGAACCAAGATACTCACCTGCAGATTAGGAACATTCTTTTACTTTAACCGGGATGAATCTTCAACCCCTGTTGCACTGCCAATTACACCAGAAGTGTTAACTGCATAGCCAGTCAGACTAGTAAAAATCCTTAATCCTGAAGTACTTCCTGTTGGACAATCTTGAATTTCTGGATTCCATACTTAAACCCCATCCGCATTAAGATGGGAGCTACCTCCAGGCATCAGCAAGTAATTGCTTCCAAATAGCCAGGCATACTCATTGGAGGAACATAGATAGGGGGAGCAAATGACTGTATGGCATAAGATTAGAAAAATGGGAAACATGAACTTGGGGGTGCATCTGTGAAACATGCTGTGGCTGTTGTGCTTGCTGCAACATTGGAATTGACGATGCAGAAATGCTACTTGTGGCATGTGAACCAAGGAGCTGCAGATGGAAAGCATGACATGTAGGTCATAGAAAACACTAGAATAGATGTGGAGTAACAATATCAAATGTGATAAAACCCAAGTTATAAAAAATTGCAGGTACATATCCTTATCTGAGCATACAAGTACAATCATAACTACAAGTGTTGCACGGAGGGTCATCATGATTGCTTTACAGTTAACAAATTCAATTTCACCTCCTGGGTGCCCAACGCCAAGAGCAGATTCATCGACTGCTGGTCTAAAATAGTGTGTTCAGTTTGAGGATCATAGGTTGCTTACATCCCATCCAGTAATATTAAGTGCAGAACAAGTAAATAGGAGCTGGAAGAGAAAAGTTAGATTTGTAACATGACCAAAAAAGACATAAACCAAACTGAAGAACATGAACTCACTGACAATCTACGTAAATCAGGAGCATCGTGCTTCTGTTGTGACTTGGAGGGAGTATAAGATGAGCTGTTATCTCGAACCTACCCTACAACTTAATAATTTTCAAAATCCTGAGCATTTGAAGACTCTTTCTATCTGTCATTGATGATCTAAAGTTCCAACAGATCAGACCCTGAATTTCGAACATTATAGCTAGCTATATCCAACTGCTCGCTATCAACATGTTCATCACTCAAAGGCCTTAGTAACCAAAACTGACAAGCTGGCACTGTAATAAAATCATTTCAAGTATAGTCAAAATTCGGGTTAGGAAAAGAAAAAAAATGAAAGAAGCTGCTATATATTTATAGTTCGCCATCTAACCACAACTAGAAATGTTGAACAGAGAAGCATCAAAGTACTAGGAGTTCTCCTTTTTTTTCGCCCGTCAGACAGCTGAGAAGACAACAAACATTCAAAGGAAAAAAAAAGGGGGGGATTTCTCAAAGACACAATTTTATAGACTTGCAAAGGCTGGTGGAACATTTTTCTGTTAACTTAGAGTCTCAAACACTTATCCTAGGGACTACCAATAATACGACAGAATTCTATAATCAGAAATCACATTGCTGTCAATAAGCTGGTGACTTACCCTAACCCATCTATTGAAGGTGTTCCAATAGCCCCAGGAACATTGGCAATTGAGTTCTCTTCATCTTAGGCAATTACTTGCACTTTGCACATAAGTGAATCTAGCATTTGGACCATTTGGTCATATTTGTTATTTGTATACTGAAACAGATACTGTGGAGATGCAATTTACGAAATGCATTCTAAAGATGCAACTGACAAATCGTATTCCAGATGCGATTTCTTTAACAACAGACACCAAAGTACAATATTGTATTCACTTCTTATACCACCTGTGAACACCAGCTGCAAATTCACAAAAAAAAACAGCAGAATTCACAGTAGCTTTCAATTTCAAACTAATCTGCCACTAAATCTGAACAGCAGCTTCAGTTTCAGTAATATTAACAAGACAGCAGCAAGCAGGAGCTGTCATGTCATCCTATGCACATTAAGTTTAGCTATCAAGATATATACAAGCTGATCACAATAAAAAAATTCGCTGCCGTGTCATCCAATGTACACCACAAGGTCGCAGCAGTCAGGGATGTGGTGGATTACATAGTGGCGGTGGATTCGCTGGTTTCTCGGGCTGAGATGCACGATGTTTGTAAACTAGCCTTGTCTCTCTCTCTCTCTCTCTCTCTCTCTTCCTCGTACGGGAAGTGGTTCCTCGGGTAATCATTCACAAATCCAACAGTCGTAAACACGAGGCTGGATCAATATGAGTCATTGCAATAGGGGTATTATCAAAAAGAGGAAAGGTCGGGATGTGCAGGGAGACCTCTGCGTTATCGTCATCAACCATTTCACAGTACCATTTCCATCTTCCAAATTGTTGTAATTTGTATGTGTTTACTTTTTTAGGTTTAGTGTTGAACCCAATATATATTTAAATTTTAATAAATTTTTATATATAATTTTTTATTCAGCGTCGGAAGTAATGGTTCAATTACACCCCTGGCTATAAGCACTAAAAGTAAAATACATAGTTTACCCATCAACCTTGTAGCAAAATCCATGTTACACACCTCTCCTTCACGGCAAATTTTTTACGCACTCAACCTTTGAAAAGTGTGTCTAAGACACACCACTTTTGTGCTTGATCAATTTTTAGATAACGTAAAAGTAATGCTCTAATAAGGTCGTGACATGTGTCACGTGTCACTCACTTTAAAAAGAAAAAAAAATATTAGAAATTAAAATTAAAACTCATCTTCTGTATCTTTCCATTTTCTATCTTAAGCACCATTATTGCTACCACCATGATTGTCTATCTAAACAACTAGGGAAAAGAATCGAGCAACAAATTGAGTTCAATAACTCAATAATCAACAAGACTCAATTAAATGTTCAAGCTTTTTTCGATACCCCAACAATTGTGGATTCTATGATTTTCACCAAACCTTCAATACTATTGTTGAAGCTTTTAAATCTATCATAAATAAATAGTTTTCACAATATTTGGATAATAAACCAACAAAATTCGCTCAATTTTAGATCTAAAATTAATATGTTCTTTCAAAAATTCTATTTGGGAAAGAAAATGAGGGAGAAGGTGGTGACAAAGAATACCAGAGGGAGGGGGAGGGGTTCTTCTGGGAAGGGAGACAAAAATGGGATTTTTTATGGGCTTCACGCGTTTTTAGTGTGTAAACACGTGAGTGCTATCTAGTCAAAAGTAGTGTATTTTAGACACACTTTTGAAAGGTTGAGTGTGTAAAAGGTTTTTCCGTGAGAGAGAGGCGTGTAATGAGATTTATCCAAAATAAAGTAAATGCAACAAATCACATGAACTATAACCGAAGTAAAAATTCTAAGAAAAGCTAGGACTTAGTGTCAAACTATAATAAACTAGCTAGTTCATTTATTTTGGAGGGGAATCACGGGAGGGCGATTTCACTCCTACGGATTTTTTCCCAAAGGAAAACGCATGACGAAGCCTAGTAGAAATTTTATCTTTACTAGCTGTAGGCATATAAATTTTATTGAAATTAAATCCGTAATTTGGATTATATTTTAAATTCAAGATATATTAATTCAAATAAATTTATTAGGCTAATATAATTGGATTAATTATATACGTCTAATATATATGGATTAAATAAATAAGTCTTAATCCATTGGACTTAACTATTTAATTGGGCTACAAATGATGAGCCCATTTTATTAGGCCCAAGATATCATCTTCCTAGAGGCCCAGTTTAGTGTCACACGTAAAATAACGTGGCACGCCAAGTCAGAGGGAAGAGCCAATGAGATCGTGCCACATGTCAAAATGATAAGGTATGCCAAGTCACATTAGAAGACCAAAGAAATTGCGCCACGTGTGCAAGTGACATGTTCTGGCCAATCAAATGCGGTCATGTCACACTTTAATTTGATTAGTCGGAAAGAGTTTGTTCTTATCACAACTCTTCCCTTCCACAACTATAAATAGGGGTCTTCATAACCCAAAAAAGACACCAGAAGTTATAAAAAGAAGCAAGAGGGAGCTCGTGGATCAAGCGTTGTGGATTTCTCTAAAAGCTACAAGCATTCAAGTGTTCTAAGGATTAAAAGATCAAGACGAAGATTCAATAACAAGTTGCAAGCCCTTGGATTAAAAGTACGTCAAGATCAAGATCAAGATCAGGCTTCAAACACTTGGATTAATATAAAATAGAATTCAAGATTAAGCTTGGAGGCTCTTTTATTTACCGCTGAAAAGAAGAGTCAGAGGATTCATAGAGATTGTACACCCAAATATTTGAAATAAAACACTACGATTGTTGCGATATTTTTCGGTCCTAATTTTATTTTCTCGATGCAATTATTGTCTAAAAATTTTGGCACGCCCAGTGGGACAATCTCTACCTCTCATCTCAACTTTTCAATCATCAACTTAAAGAACAACGAAATGGCTTCCAAGAAATTTACTCCAGTTCAACTTCCGCCAAGGCTGCTAATTTCAGGTTCTATACTAATGTGGAAAGCATCCTCGATGTTACCGTTGGAAGCTTTGGACCAGTTACGAGGAGCAAAGCAAGCTCATTAGGATAACAAGCACCCCAGGTGTCGTCCGCATCAACCCTTATTTTCAAATCTTCATCCTCAAAAAGAGCAGGATCTTCCACAAACGCACTCGAAGAAGGAAGCGATGTTGCTGAAAAGATTAAGAAAACTCTTGCCCTGCTTGACCTCTCCGGATCCAAGCACTATGTTGTGAAGGAAGATGATGATGCTTCAAGTGATCGATCCTCCCCACTTACACCACATAGTGTGAGCCAATCAAGGATCAATCTGTGTGAAAATCCATGCTACTCTCCATTGTCCACGACAATCATGCAAGCCATGGTGACAAACACTTCATCTGTGGAGGAACAGTTGGCAAACTTGACGGAAGCAATCGCTGGCTTGACCAAGTGCATGCAAAATCAAGATGCTAGAATTGGCAAGCTAACAGATATGGTGGGAATCTTGATGGAAGAAGAATCCACCCATGCACCTGAAAAACTCCCAGAAGTTCAAGAGATTGATCCTCCCCCACGACAAGTTGCATCCACTAAGGAAATTCCAGTCTCAAGAGATGATTCCAATCAATCAACTAAAGGAGTTCATTGAAAGTACTATAAGAAAAACTATGAAATCGTTTCCAAGTCCTCCTTTACCTACGCAAAGTCGTACACTTCAAGGATCGATATATTGAAGATGTTTGCTGGCTATCAACCTCCAAAGCAACATGTGGCGCACTTCGTTGAGATATGCAACAATGCTAGGTCTTATGGAGATTACCCTGTCAAGCAGTTTGTTCACTCATTAAAAGGAAATGCTTTTGATTGTACACGAACTTTGAGGCTGTATCTGTTGATAGTTGGGATCAACTAGAGCAAGAATTCCTCAATCGCTTTTATAGCACGAAACATACTTTGAGTATGATAGAACTCACAAATACTCGTCAACGGAAGAATGAACCAGTTATCGACTTTATTAATCGTTGGAGGAATGCAAGCCTCAACTGCAAAGACAGGCTTAGTGAAGCTTCTGGCATAGAGGTGTGCATCCAAGGTATGCATTGGGTATTCCGCTACATCTTGCGAGATATCAAGCCTAGCACATTTGAAGAACTTGCAACTCGTGTCCATGACATGGAATTGAGCATGGCCTCCGCTGAAAATGAAAGGCTGCCCATCTATGAACCTCGCAAAGGGAATGACAAGCAAGAAGTCATAAAATAGAGCAAGTTTGTACCAAGATCTGAAAATAAAGAAGCTATGAATGTCAACACATCACCTGTGAAGTTCACGACGAAGGTGAGCAAGAAGTAAAGTATGAAATCCACTTCCTTTCAAGATAAGCCAAGTGGAAAGTTGACTCTAAAAGAAATGCAAGAGAAAGAGTACACATTTCTGGATTCTGATGTGCTAGTTATTTTTGAAGAACTCCTCGAGTTAAATCTCATTGAGCTTCCGGAGATGAAGCGACCAAATGAAGCTGGGAAAATTGATGACCCAAATTACTGCAAATATCATCGACTTGTGAGCCACCCTCTGGAGAAGTGCTTTGTCTTCAAGGACAAAGTTATGGATTTGGCTCGTGAAAAGAAGATCGTGCTTGAAGATGAGAAATCAAGCGCAAACCAAGTCTCTATCACATTTGGCTCATTAAGTCCAGACGAATTATTTAGTTTTAAAGAAATTAAAGATGAAGAATTACTGGAGAACTACAAAGTTGAAGACGGTCAACCTGAGGATGATGAAGGTTGGACATTGGTGACTCGTCGTAGGCGCCACAAAAGGATCCCACGAAAAGGATCAATGGAACAACCAACAAGGAAAATAATGGTGAAAGGGCCTAGGAGATGGAATCTAGTTAAGCATGAAAATAAAGCGAAAGTAGACGTGCATCACCCTCAAAAGCCACGACATCCAGTGACTTTGGAGTAGTTTTTACCAAGTTGGTTCCGCACGAGGATTTTCCATGGAGGTATTGATACCTCTTGTTGCCATACTGACAAAGGGAAAGAAAAGAGTGACAACCTACCATTGACACCATCTTCGAAAAATCTTATCGAGTCCACTCCTAAAGAAGTTAATACTTGTGAGGAAAAAGTCACGTTCACAAATGACGACCTTCTGCTAGGTGACACTCGTCATAACCGCCCATTGTACCTAGTTGGCTATATGCGTGATGAAAGGGTAAATCAAATTTTCGTTGATAGAGGATCCTCAGTGAACATTTTGCCAATTTGCACTATGAAAGAACTTGGTATTCCCATGAACGAACTCTCAGAAAGTCATGTGATGATCTAAGGATTCAACAAAGGGAGCAAAGATCCATAGGCGCGAGCAGGCTGGGAATCACTATTGAAGATATGCAATCGAGTGCATGGTTGCATGTGATCGATACGAAGACTTCATACAGCGTCTTGCTTGGAAGGACTTGGATACATGAGAATAAAGTAGTTACATCTACCACCATCAATGTTTAAAATACTATGAGGGTGAAGTCAAGAAGAAGATAGTTGTTGATGATGAGCCATTCACCGAGGAAGAGTCACACTTCACTGATGCAAAGTTCTACTTGAAGAACCGCATTGTGAAGGAGATAAAAGTTGATGACGGCATAAAAAGCAAGAATGACGAGCCCATAACTAAAAGAGTTGAGGTGACTACTGGTAAAGCCAAAGTTGTTACTTAGGAGGTACATGCCAACGTGAATAAATCTCATAGAGGGGATATTGTGTCTTCTGGAAAGAAAGTAAGTCACGTGCTCTAATATGTCCATAAAAGGAAAAAATGCGAGTGAGAATCATCTAATCTCCAAACTAACACGCTAAAGGAGTAACTCTTTCAGTAAAACGAATTGAGGCAGTAAAGTTGTCCTCGAAGCCTCTTGCAGGGTTTGTATCCCAAAATCGTTTGCAGAATGTGGCACCCCCTACTAAACGAACGGATGAAGGTTTTGACCCTAACGATTACAAGCTATTTGCAAAGGTTGGATACAATCCCGATGAGCCGTCAAAGTTAGGGAAGCTCCTATCAGAAACTGAAACGAGGCAACCACGTGAAGGTTTGGGATACAAGCAACTGTCACTAGTGCGCATCTCAATAAGAAGGGCGAGTAGCAATTATATCACTGTAGAAGACGAATCTGCCGCTTCTAACAGGCCTTTCGTCTCTGACCGACTTGGAAAATCAACTGTGAGAACTTCCGTATTTGAGAGATTGGGTCCATTAAAGAAGGGGAATAAGTTCCAGAAAAATTAACGAAATACAAGAACACCCGCTTCGCCCAAAATTCAGAAGATCTCTAAAGATTTTCAAAGTTTGGTTCCTTCTAGAATTAAGTGACAAACAAAAGTCATGGTTTCATGTGATGAAGTACTGAAGGTGAAGCTATACATTGTGGTCTACACTAAAGAACGTAATGAAGACGAAGAAAGTGTGGGTTCTTCGTATCATGTTACTGCACAAAGTGAGCATGGTGTTTTATCTCTAATGAAGGATGATGAGAAATTGGTCGATATTTCACCGTGTTATCACATATCCTTGAACAATGGGGACCCTCAAGAAGATAAATATGCGAAGATTCTCCCTCGGAACTTCAATAAGGGGTGAAGGCAATGGTTGATGCCTTAAAAGAAGTTAACATTAGCACTGATGAAGAACCAAGACCCACCTACCTAAGTGCTTTACTAGAAGTCAAAAATGGTTCTCGCCCTATTAAACAAGCTTAAAGGCGCTTTAGTCCGGACTTGGTTCCCTTTATTGAAACCGAAGTTAACAAACTCATCGAAGCTGGCTTTATTCGTGAAGTTAAATACCCAACATGGCTTTCAAGTATTGTCCTTATAAGGAAGAAAAATGGCCAGATTCGAGTGTGAGTTGACTTTAAGGATCTCAACAATGCTTGTCTGAAAGATGAATTTCCGCTACCCATTCCAGAACTGATGATCGATGCTACTACTGGGTACGAGGAAATGTCATTTATGGATAGTTCATCAGAATATAACCAAATTCGCAAGTCACCAAAAGATGAAGAGCTTACTGCATTCCGCACCTCCAAGGGTATTTATTGTTACAGGGTAATGTCTTTTGGCTTGAAGAACGCTGGTGCTACTTACCAAAGGGCTATACAGAATATTTTCGACGATCTTTTCCACAAGAATGCCGAATGCTATGTTCAAGACTTGGTGGTAAAATCAAGAGAGAAGGGATACCACTTGAAAGACTTGAGAATGGTGTTTGAGTTGCTCCAGAGATACCAACTTAGGATGAATCCATTGAAATGCGTCTTTGGAGTTACCTTCGGAAAGTTTCTAGGTTTCATTGTCCAGCATCGTGGGTTCGAAATTGATCAAGCCAAAGTAGATGCAATTTTGAAAATGCATGAGCCTCGGCATATTCATGAATTAAAAAGTATGCAAGGAAAGCTAGCATACATTAGGAGATTCATCTCAAACCTAGCTGGGAGGTGCCAATCATTCAGTCGCCTCATGAAGAAGGGCGTTCCTTTCAAGTGGGACCAAGCTTGTAGCAATGACTTTGAAGGTATCAAAACATACTTGATGAAGCCTCCAATTTTGGCAGCCCCTATACTTGGGAAGCCGTTGATACTATACATTTCAGCACAAGAAAGATATGTTGGAGCGCTGGTGGCCCAAGAAAGTAGTGAGGGGAAAGAAAACTCTCTTTACTACTTGAGCAGGATAATGACACCAAACGAGCTGAATTATTTGCCAATTGAAAAGTTGTGTTTGGCTCTAGTCCTCTCGATTCAAAAGTTGAAGCACTACTTTCAATCTCATGTTGTTCATCTTGTTTCTAAAGCAAATCCCATCAAGTTCGTGATGTCAAAGCCTGTTCTTAGTGATCGACTAGCGAGATGGTACCTCCAATTTCAACAATTCGAGATTTTGTAAATCTCTCAAAAGGCTATAAAAGGACAAGCATTGGCAGACTTCTTGGCAGATCATCTGATACATGATGACTGGGAGCTAACTGACGAACTACCTGATGAGGGCGCAGTGGTCGTTGAAGTTCAACCTCCATGGAAGATGTACTTTGATGGTGCTGCACATCGTGGGGGAGCTGGTGCTGCTGTAGTATTTTTCACTTCTCAAGGTGAAGTTATGTCCTACTCTTTTACGTTGACGCAACTCTGCTCTAACAACGTTGTTGAGTATCAAGCACTAATACTGTGGCTTTAAATGGCTGTTGAAATGAAGTGGTTGTAATTGCAAGTCTTTGGTGACTCTCAGTTAGTGGTCAATTAGCTTCTAGGTAGTTACGAGGTCAAGAAGCCTGAACTACGCCCATATCATGATTACGCTAAAAAGTTAATGGGGTGGCTCAGTGATTTGACTATTCAGCATGTGCCAAGGAAAGAAAATAAGAAGGTTGATGCTTTAGTTGCCCTAGCTTCATCATTAACCTTGTCTGATCAAGCGCAAGTTACTGTCTCCCAAAAATGGGTAGTACCGCCTCCAAATGAGGCTGAAGGTGAAGAAAATGAGCTCATGCATCTTATCGTTGTTTATGAAGTTGAGAAAGAAGAATGGAGACAACCCATTATCGACTACTTATGCTATGGGATACTTCCAGAAAATTTGTGGAGAAGGACTGAAATCTGTCATCGTGCACCTCGCTTCCTTTACTACAAAGATATTCTATACAGAAGGTCGTTCGAGGGAGTACTCTTGCGATGCCTAGGGGAAGAAGAAGCACTCCAAGCTTTGCAAGAGGCACATTCTGGGGTATGTGGGTCGCACCGGTCTGGACCAAAGCTCCAATTCTAGATAAAACGAATGGGATATTATTGGCCAATGATGGTAAAAGATTGCTTGGACTACGCTCAAAGATGCAAGTCTTGTCAATTCCATGCGAATTTTATTCATCAACCTCCTGAAGTGTTGCACCCGACTGTTTCATCCTGGCCGTTTGACGCTTGGGGATTGGATGTTATTGGACCACTGCCAAAGTCCTCTGGTGGGAACCTATACATCTTGGCTGCAACTGACTATTTCTCAAAATGGGCTGAAGTTGTTGCTATTAAGGAGGTAAAGAAGGAAAATGTTGCAAGATTCATCCGAGTAAACATAATCTATCGCTTTGGCATTCCTCGTTACATAATAATGGATAATGGAAAGACATTCGTTAATAGGTTGATGAACAAGATTTGTGATCTCTTTGGCTTCAAGCAACGTAACTCTTCGATGTACAATGTTGCCGCCAATGGTCTAGTTGAGGCATTCAACAAAACTCTATGCAACTTGCTAAAGAAAGTCGTTTCCAAATCCGAACGAGATTGGACTGACCGTATGGAAGAAGCTCTATGGGCATATAGGACGACTCGCCGTACGCCAACACAAGAGACTCCTTCTTCACTCGTTTATGGAGTCGCAGTCGACTTGCCACTTGAGCGTCAAATACCTTCATTACGACTGGTTGTTCAAGAAGGGTTCACTGATGAAGAAAATGCTCGACTTCGATTAGTAGAATTGGAGGCTCTTGTTGAGAAGAGGTTGGAAGCTCAATAGAGTCTTGAATGTTATCAAGCTCGATTGTCTCGCGCCTTCAATAAAAGAGTTCGCCCGAGGTCCTTTAAAGTAGGAGATCAAGTCCTTGCCATACGAAGACCCATTATTACTTCCCATAAACATGTAGGGAAGTTCACTTCATAATGTGATGGGCCATATGTCATACAAGAAGCATACTCAAGTGGGGCTTACAAGCTGATTGATGCAGATGGCATGAGAATCGGCCCTATCAATGGCAAGTTTCTGAAAAAGTGTTATCCTTGAAGTTTCAACGCTACTCGACGCATGAGCCTAAACTGCATGTTCCTACACTCCTGGCCCGCATGAGTCTAAACTATGTACGACTCACCTAAAAAGGTAAAAAAAAATGAGTCCGCTAGGTTGAAAACCTCGAAAAAGGCGACCTAGGAAAAAGTTAGGACATAAAATAAAATAAAATAAAATAAGTCCGCTAGGTTGAAAACCTCGAAAAAGGCGGCCTAGGAAAAAGTTAGGACATAAAAAAAATAAAAATAAAAATATACCCATTCTTAACTACGGTATGACTTGATCCTCTTCACCGATGTATGTAAGCAGCTTAGAGTTTCATTCTGAGTTCAATCGCATGAGTTCAAAAGATCCATAGTGCCCCAATCGTTGTTCAAATGAAGTACGATTAAATGTAATCCATTCAACCACCACTTGAAAATCGAGTTGAGATACCATTTTTCTGTTAAAATTTGGGTCCCATTTGATTTAAAGGGGTAAGCTGTTATGGTAAAATAGTGTCTTCACTGAAATGATGACAATGTTTTCATCAAAGTCTGGGGATTCGCTATGTTTTCATGTTCGCATAACCTTCAAGTTTGTTGGACTTCATATTAGCTCACTATCAAAAAAGAGGGGATATTTAATTTTGATTTATATCAAGAAAAAAGTCTTTTGACTTCGAGGCTTCCATACCAAAACATAAAAGTTTTGGCGAAGTCGCGCCAATTCAAAATTGTCGGTATATAAAAATATGATGTTGACTTCAAAATATTAGCTGAAACTATTCTTAAGGTATTAAGTCCTACATTTTGGATATGTTTTATATTTTGAAGTGTCATTTTCATAAAATCAAACGGTTTGTGATTTTAACATTCCTACATCAAGATACAAATTCTTTGGTGAAGTCGCGCAAATTTGAGACTATAAACGTGTCAGAATCTAAAGTTAGATTCAAAATAATATATGGGATGATTATCAATTTGTTTGATTCTGAATTTCGGATATGTCCTAGATCTCAAAGTTTATTTTCCATAAAATCAAACGGTTCATAATTTCGTCATTCCTACATCAAGATACAAATTGTTTGGTGAAGTCGCGCAAATCTGAAACTGTTAACGTGTCAGAATCTAAAGTTAGATTCAAAATAATATCTGGGAGGATTCTCAAAATGTTTGATTCTGAATCTTGGTTATGTCCTAGATATCGAAGTCTATTTTCCATAAAATTAAGTGGTTCATGATTTCGACGCTGATACACCAAGATATGAATTTTTTTCAATGAGACTGCGCAAATCTGAAATTTTCAACGTGATGGAATCTAAAGTTGGTTTCAAAATATTACCTGCAGCGATTCTGAAGGTGTTTGATTCCGAATTTTGGATATGTCTTGGATTTTAAATTTTAGTTTCTAAAAAAAAATTAAATGGCTCATATTTTTAACGTTCTCACATTCAAAGATGATGAACAATATTATTCTCAAAGAAAAAAGGAGGATGTATTTCCAAATACAGAGAACTTCGAGACATGAACGTCAATGAAATTTGAAAGAAAGCCAAATTCCATCGTGGGGGCAACAATACATCATAATAATCAAAGAACTATTGATATTGAACCGCAAGGGAAGAAAGGGCATTGATGAAAACGCGTGGTATAAAGTAAAACAGATAGAGTTTTCATTCCTAAGAATAACCGCTAGTTAATTAAATGCGAAAAAAAGAGGCGAATAAAATACTCTATATTGACTAATATAAATAAAAATTGTAATTGACCAAGTCTTTAAGGGTTTCTTCTAGGTGTTGTTTCTTCACCTCCACGTCGGCGAAGTCATCAGCAGTTGCCAAGGGATTATCAGAACATCTATGGTACTCCTTTTAAGCAGATAAGACTCTAGATTCAATCTCTTCAACCTCTTTCTTGGAAACACCTCGAAGACTCTTAACTGTTTCACTTTCTCCTTGGCCTCTTTGAGTGATCTACTAGCAGCAGACAATTTCTCGGCCTTCTCCCCTTTCTCAATCAAGACAAGATCAAGTTGTTCCTTGGCTTTTAAAAATGACTTTGATTTTTCAACATCCACAACCTTGTCAGAAAGAGCTGATTGTGCCTGGTCATATAAAGTGGCAAACTCAAAGAAAGACATCAATAGGCCTTTTAGAGGGGGAATATCCACACCCTTTTCCGTCCATCTCCTCGAGAATCACTTCAATATCAAATTGAAGAGAAGAAGCATTGTCTACGGTAAGGTTCTTGAGTTTGGCATGAATTTTAGCCCAGGCATTTAGAATGAAATCCTTGCGAAGAGTCAAGACAACCTTTCTTCCATCAAATATAGACATGGTTGGTGTTGATCGTTGGTGAAAATTAGGCCCCAATTTCGCTCCAAGACTAGGAATGGAAGTCGCCTCTAGGTCTGACTTAGGTATTGGAAGTGATTTCCTCGAGTCTGGCTCCGCCACGGATTTGCTACTACTTTGGGGCTTGCTTTGGCTGGATGCCATTAAAATGTGAACACCATTTGCCTGCATAGAAAAGGATATATGGTTAGTTAAATTACTTGGATATTGTAAAATAATATGAAAGTTTTAATCGTTACCTCTTTGATGTCCGTCAAAGTCCTTGAAGCACTACCGATGCTGTCACTAATCTTGACTACACCCAAATTAGCATCTCCTTGTTTGTTTGAATATGGTTTCACTCGCTTGAAGTTTTGATCTCCATGACTACTATCACTCTCGTTTTGGGACGGACATTTGTTGGAGATAGGAACAATGGTACCTAACGGAAATGAACCCTCATTGGCTTGATGATCCTGAACAAGGCCCTTCTTTTGAACTTCTTTATATGGTGGTCCCTTAACGTCACATAGTACAACCACTTTGGATTTTAAAGTAGGAGGCTTGTCCTCCCTGTTATGCTCTTGAGGCATGATCTCTAAAGGTGTAGCAGTAAATGACCCAGCGGTATTCACCAAAGATTGCAAGTGGTTTTTGAGGAAGCGTCTGTGCACTCTTTCCCACCAAGACTTATAATCAGATGAGACATGTTTCTTCATCTTGGGAATAATAGGGGGAATGTGGCATTTGACCTACTTTTAGACAAAACACAAATTCGTAAAAGTTCTAATCCTTTGTCTAAAGAGCACTAACGAAAATATTGATCCAAGCAGCCGGGGATGTCTTGATAAAAATCGAATTGACGACTGAAGCGATGAGGGATATAAGGCTTCACGATGAAGGTCGATCCATTTATCAAAGGAAGGTAATTCGAGTGAATACTCATAAAATAATTTGACTCAGACTCTTCCTCGTTGCCATCATCACAATAATAATACGATTGAGGATTGCTTGGCGTTGTGGAAGTCCATACGGCACTTTCTCCTCCATGAATATGTTTTTTCGCGTCATCATTCCCAAAGTATCTCGCGGTTCCCTCACCTGAGTATATGGTCATTAGAGTAGTAGTCGGCCTATTTGTTAGAGCAAAATGAGTCTTGAAGTAGCAGGCCAACCAACCATACATATAATGGATTGGGAAGTAAATCCTAGAAGAATCGAGTGGTGAGCTATTTGAAATTGTGTTTAATCCCCTGTAAATGCTAGCTAAAACTGGAACAACGAGGTTATTTCTTTGCCCACACGCTAGAAGGCCTGCAATCTTGAAAGTCTCGGGCCGAATAAAGTCGCCTTCTTTTGTAGGGAGCCCATAGACACATAACCAGCATGATAAAAAAGCAGCAAAGTATACTTCGTCTTTCTTGTCACTTCCAACACCAAGTTTAACAAATAGTGCATCTTCAACTTTCGACCAATTGATAATTTTACTTATGGATCCAGTAGGGTTGTCTGTTGATTTTGGACGAGATGACTTCTTTTCTTTTCTTGCTGGAGGTTGTTCATACTTTAAAACCATTTTTCTCCAAAACTCGATCCATCTTCTTATAGGGACGTTATGATTTTTAGCATTTCCCTCTTGGAGTTGGTGATATGCATCAAACAATTGCTGACAGGCTTATGGAAGGAACATTTTATCCTTGTCGTAAGCACCTGTAAGTTCTCGAGTATTTGGAATAACTTCCTCATATGAAGACCCCATTAAAGGCAGCCCCCTAATAGTGCACAAATCCCAAAGGGATATGGATAACTCTCCAACTGAGGTAAGCAATGTGTTTGTAAGAGGACACCAAGACTCACAAAAAGCTTGCATGATACTTGTAGAATGATCATAAGTAAACAATGAGGCATATAAAACATCGTAAATATCGGTGTCCCTCATTCCTAGATGGTTCCTACTAAGAATATCTTGATTCCACTCCCAATAGCCGAGGATATAATGAAATTCTCCACCAAAAGTTAAGGAGTTAATTCAGTATACTTCTCCTTTGAGGATTCATCGTCATAAGCATGGGAGGGAACTTGCCACATTTTTAATTTTGTGATTATGGGAACGAAGAGTCCATGTCTTGAATTTACGTTTAGTGTTTTCAAAGGTCCAATCTACCAAACGAAATGGATTTTGCAAGGATGGCCACAAAGAAGCATATAAGCCGATCACTGGTGTATCAACTAGGAACTTGAACGTGGAGGAAGAGGATGTTGAGTCTCTAAAGTAAACCATGCTCAAGCTGCATTAATTTTTTTTTTTTAAAAAAAAACATTAGTACCTAAGTCAAAAGAGAAGAGTAGCAATCACGATCTTGAAAGAGAGCATGTATAAGTAAAAAAAAAATCGCCTCAGACGTAAAAAAAAAGGGATGTTTGTGTCGGACTTTTTAAAGATTTTCGTCGCGAACTTTTAAAGGTGTTTGTCTCGAACTTTTTAAGGCATTCAGGTTTTTAAGATTTTCGTTCGGAACTTTTAAAAGACGTATGTTTCGAACTTTTAAAGGTGATTGTTTGAACTTTTGAAGGTGCTCGTGGAGAACTTTAAAGAGTCTCTACTGCCGACTTTTAAATATTTCCACCACGAACTTTTATGGATCTTCGCCACGATTTTTAAAAGTTTTTACCGTGAACTTTTAAAGGTCTTCACCGTAAACTTTTAAAAATCTTGACCTCGAGCTTTTAAGGATCTTTACGTGAACATTTAAGGGTCTTCACCACAAAATTTTAATAATCTTCACCGCGAACTTTTAAAGGTATTCACCGCGAGTTTTTAAGGATCTTCACGCAAACTTTTATGGGTCTTCCCCATAAATTTTAAAGGTATTCGTCGCGAATTTTTAAAGATCTTTACGAACGAACTTTTAAAGGTCTTGACCACGAGCTTTTAAAGTCTTCATCACGAACTTTTATGGGTTCTGCCGCAAATTTTAAAGGTCTTCATCGTGAACTTTTAAAGGTCTTCGTCTCAAACTTTTAAAGTACTTCGTAGTTCGACGAAGTTACTACTAAAAAAAGAGACAACAGAGTAAAATAAAGAAGAAAGCACAAGAAAAGAAGAAGAAATTACCTTCGCGTCAATGCTCCCAAATCATCAAAAGTAGACTCAAAGTGGTTTGCAAACACTGAGAGTGATGCTAATCGAGTTAAAAGTACATTGTATTTATATAGTCATCAAAATATGGCATTAAACATTTGTGGGCGATGTGGGATCAGCTATTTAGGCGGCTCCAATAAGTAGTTACCAGCATAAACTGAGATGTAGTAATTTGAAAACTTCTCGGATAGTAACACACGTATTCTATAATTCAAGTAGGAATCTAATTAGGCATTTGAAAGAAGTTGGACTAAATAGAGCCATGTGCCTTAAATTGCACCATTGTTTGAGAAATAATTGAGAGCTATATAACTTGGTATGGAAGTTCTTATATAAATGTAAGTTCATGCCACTTAAATTCTATTTTCCCGTAAAGCTTGCCTAAGGGAATCCATCCAGTTCTTGGATTCAAGATTTGCCTACTGAATCTTGAATGCGGCATATTGAGATGGAAACAAAAATGTGATCCTCCTTGAAAAAAAAAAGCAAAAGGGTGTTAGTCACAATACTTCAATCCTTGTATATCAATTGACAAATGTATCCAACAAGTCTTGAAGTAGGGGGCATTTGTAAACATATAAATTTTATTGAAATTAAATTCGTAATTTGGACTATATTTTAAATTCAAAATATATTAGTTCAAATAAATTTATTGGGCTAATATAATTGGATTAATTAGATAAGTCTAATATAAATGAATTAAATAAATAAGTCTTAATCCATCGGGCTAGCCCATTTAGTTGGGCTACGAATGATATGCACATTTTATTAGGCCCAATATATCATCTTCCTAGAGGCTCAGTTTAGTGCCACACGTGAAATAACGTGGCACGCCAAGTGTCACGACCCAAATTTCAACCTAACATTTATGGAATATCAACAATAAGAAATAAAATCTAATACTTTCTGAAAAAGAATTCTATATGCAATGAACATATTCCCAAAACCCGGTAGCACAAGTCATAAGCTTTACAGAAGTTTACACTATAAATCCTAAATACCACTGTTCTGAAATAAGTACAATAGTGTATGAACAAAAAGAAAATATGACGGTGACTTTGAAACCTGCGAACGCTGTAGCGATTTTACCTGAGTCTCCTCAATAGAAACTGAGCTGCTAACTATTGATCGGCCGGCTATGCAAAAACCTGAAATTTGCACAAAAATGTGCAGAAGAGTAGTATGAGCACACCACAGCGGTGCCCAGCAAGTATCAAGACTAACCTGGGTGAAGTAGCGATGAGAACTAGTCAAGACGCCCACTGGTCTAAGGGATGAACAAGTATAAATATAGGATAATGGATTATGACATTTACATAAGGGCTACACAATAGGACTAATAATACAGTAAATTCAATAAGGAAAGGAATAACAAGTAATGGCGGAAAAATTGTAAAAATAACACGAAAGGGTAAGTGAACACAAATAAATCCGGAACGTAAATATACAACAAGAACAAGTAAGGACTCAACAATTTCGAATACTTTTACATCAAGTTCTTAGTCATCTCCACGAGGTACTGAACCTCGGACAAAATCACCCCTCACGGTTCCCAGTATCTGAACCCTAACATTGGCATCTTGTGCCCTCATTTCAAGTAATAACTTAACGGACGACTCACGTGCCATTTGGGGTCATTCCTACATATATAGTAAGTACAACAAGAGTATCTATACTCGACAACAACAAGGAAAATTCTTAATCCAATAATAGTGCTTAACTGCGTGTATGCTTGTGCAGGTGTCCTAAAATGATTCAATAGCCAATAAGCATAAGGAAAGAAAATGGGCAACACGTACATTGTTTTCTCACAATTTCCACATGAATAAACTCACACAGTAAGTGTACCATTACACAGTGTCGACAAAAAAAGAATGCCCCCAGGCCAACACAAGTATCACAATCAACCCCTGACACATCCCACCTTGTCTCGCCACGTGTGCAATAGTCAAAAGAGTGCCCGCCGTGTCTCGCCACATGCGCACAACAATGCTTCCACCTTGTCTCACCACATGTGATACCCACATATATATATATATATATATATATATCCCGCCTTGTCACGCCGCATGTGCATTATCAAACACGGCACAAAAGAAACCTCGTACAAATCCCCATATCAACAATCGCACGGCAGAAACCTCGTGCATCACCACAACAAGTATAACAACAAAATTATAATAATACAAGATACGGTAAATACATCAACTCAAGAACCTTCGATCACAATAAAGGCAAGGATAATTCACAAGGAATAAGCACAACAAAGAATACTAGGCGTAATAAGGACAACTCAACAAGGAAGAAAATGGCATGTAACAGTCGTACACAATTGTACGATTCAGCAACAAGAAATTAACACGAATCCGGAATTTCAAATAAGGTCAAGTCAACTAAGATATAATATATTTAAACTACCTTTAAGGTTGAGCAAATTTTGAGGATATTCAACAATTTCACTTAAGAGTGAGCAACAGGAAGGTAACCATAACTTTAATTAAGATTAAACAAATTATAGGGTGGTGATGAAAATTACAAATAGAGATAAGCAGTTATGAAGACATAGCATGATAGTAAAAAGGGATAAAATCTTCAGTTTAGTCAATTTGGAGTCAAATAGGCAATAAAAGTGAATCAAAAATCAAGCAAATTCTAAATTATACAAGTAAAGATGAAACCTGAGATTAGGAACTCAATCATGTCAAGAACAAATTCATACTCAGTGAATATAAGAACCTAAGTTTCCTAAAGACCAACTTCTATAAATAAGTCTGAGCACGCACTCGTCACCTTGCGTACAAGGACTACAATCAACACAGAAGAATCAAATCCTAAGGGGTAGTTCCCCCACACAAGATTAGGCAAGATACTTACCTCAAAGACGACAACCCGGTACTTTGAAATGGACTTCTCGGGTAAAAAGGCCCCGGACGACTCAAATATAACCGAAACAACTTCAAAACATAAATAAAACACATAAGAAACTATTTCGGATCATAAAGCCTCAATCTTTATAAAATTCTAAAAATCAGTCAAAGAGTCAATCCCCGGGCCAGCACCTCGGAACTCGACAAATTTTACAAAATCCGAATACCCATTCCAATATGAGTTCAACCATACAAAAATTATCAAATTCCGATACTATTTCGCCCCTCGAATCATAATTTTTTATTTTAGAAATTTTTCTTCAAAACCCAACATTTTCCTTATTCAAAACGCAAATTCAATGACAAAAACAAGGATAAATCATGGAGTATATTTAATTCTAGGTGAGGAACACTTACCCAATCGAATTGCTTGAAATTCCCGCCAAGAATCGCTCAAAACAAAGCTCTACAAGTCAAAATATGATAGAAATGGCCTAACCCTCGATTTGAAGATTTATATTCTGCCCGAGCGTTTAATGAATCGCGATCGCGGAACATCATTTGTGACCACAAAGAAGAAAAAGGAAGGCTGCCCAAGTTGTACTTCACGAACGGGAAGACAACTCGCGAACGTGAAAGAGAAGAGGCGAAAGCCTACGCGAACAAGGTGATGCGAACGCAGATAATAGTGGACTAAACTTACGCGATCACATACTCAGTGAAGCGAACGCGAAGAGCAAGCTGGGTTCCCAGCAAGGCTAACACTACGAGATCGCGGACATTTAGAAGCGAATGCGTTGCAGAAGAAATTGTATGTTCGCGATCGCGAACCTAACTATGCGAACGCGATGAAGGAAATTATGGCAGGTCGACATTACACTATGCAATCGCAACTGGAACTACACGATCACGAAAAGGAACTTCAAACACCAGAAACATCAGTTCAAAATTAGGGGAAAATGACATGTAGCCCATCCGGAATACACTCGAGATCCCCAGGATCCTGTCTAAACACACAAACAAGTTTCATAACCTAACACTTACTCGTTCGTGGTCTCAGATCATATCAAACAACGCCGAAATGCAAATCGCGCCATGAATCGAACTATGAACTTCCAAATCTTCCAACTTCGAAAACTCGTGCCGAAACCAATCAAACAAACCCAGAATGACGCCAAATTTTGCAAACAAGTCCCAAAATACATAGCGGAGTTGCGCCAACTCTCGGAATCGCATTCCAACCCCGATATCACAAAAGTAAAATGTGGGTCAAACTTCTTCATTTCCCAAACTTCAAATTTTCAACTTTCGCCGAATTGTATCAAATTATCCTACGGACCTCCAAATCTCAATCCGGACGCGCGCCTGTAGATATGTAATTTTTGACCCTCCCCGAAATTTTACCCATCTTAGCATTCTAATATTTAGTTTAGGTATAATATCGCTATTTAACTAGTTTTTACTTTATTTTATCACAAAAACTAAAATTATAAAAAAATAGTTTCATTTTGTAGTCATATTATTTTACTATGATTTTTATTTTTATATAATCTTTGAAAAATACCAAAACACAAATATAGTTTCAACTTTAATTCCTAGTTTTATTTTAAATATAATAATTTATTAAAATCAGTAGAATAATTTTTACATATTTATAAATACATTATATCATTGTAGTCTTCTTAGCCCAAATTTAAAACCTAACATGACATGGACCAAGCCCATGATTCCTAAGCCCACACCCCTTAACCTAGAATACCCCTAATATAAAAAAGACCTTAAGGCTCTTCTTCTTCCTTACACAATCTAGCGGCAGCCAAGACCCTCCCCTAAGAAGAAAACCCGAGCCGCCGCCGTGAAGAAGGAATGAATCTTCCCCATTTTTCCTAACTCTAGCAGCCGCCTCAAAAAAAATCTCATCTCCCATCTCACTCATATCTCATTTATCTATTCATCTACATAATCATCTAACTCTCATTGGGTCTCACTTTTACACACGATTCACACACTAGGAGCATAAAAGATCTGGAACCAAAAATCCAGATTTGAGAACTCAAAGGGAGCTCAAAAAAAAACAAAGCAAAGTAAACAAAAGTAAAAAGAGACCACAGGGTCGTTTTCAACTTTGCTTCTTTGTTGTTTCAACTTCTGTTCCTTTGCTTCATAATTTATGGGAATCAGAAGTGATAGAATTGTTATTCAATGTGTGCTTTGTTGTCCTTGTTCCGTTGATCCGCCAGTTCTGCCTTCATTTGGCTATTTTTGAAATATTTGCATTGTTGTTGAGGTATAAATTCTGATTTCCAATGCTGTAATTATTGCTTAGATGAGTTAATGTGATAACTTGCAGTAATTGTTGGGCTATTCTAATTTCCAACATTAAATCGAATTTCAAGCAATAATTACAACATTCCAAATTAGTTTAATTGCTAATTCGATTTAATGTTGGGCTATTCTGATGCTTGGAGTTGTAGAGGTGAATTCATGTGAATATCCTTGCAAATTCAATTGGGTGCAGGCTTGGTGTTGATTGTAATAAAGTGCTATAAGTTTTTCTTGTGATTTGCAATCCACCTGTACAAAGTGCAAAATAGCTCCTTATTTAATGCTCGAATGAAAATGTTTGAAAATTATTTCATGTTAGTCGTAGTGTATTGAGTTTTCTTACTCCGCTTGGATGAGGAATTCTGTGTTTGAATGGTTGTTATTTGAGTTTTCTTTATATGTTATTCTAACTGATTGATAAGGCTAAGCTGAGTAGATAAAGTAGTTCATTACAAATTGTTCTCTATTAAGTAGTAATATTTTCGGAGATTGACTATTGAATCCTCCGAACGAGGATGATCATGAACTTGAGGGTTAAAATGATTCTTTAACTTTAGGAACAATTGGGCCAAAGTTCATAAATGACCGGTTGGGCCGAATCTTGTAAACAGATAGAATAGTAAGAACTTTAAAGTTGTAAATAATTTCTAGTGATTAAACCTATAATTTTTTCACAACATTAATAATCAATTCATGAACAAACAAATACCTTGTAGTTCAAAAATGCTCCTTAGACTAATACTACAAGTAATTTAGGAAAAGACAAAGAACTTATGAAAAATAATAGCTTTGCTTCAAATAAGCAATTAAATCATTGTGACCATAGTCATGATTACATAATCTACACTCGGATGTGACAATTCATGTCCCCGACCCTAACTCAAAACCATAATAAAAATCACATGTTGTAATCGTGGGTGCATTTCATGTGGCGCGGTTCGCAACATGTACCAAAACGACAAGTGTACGACATCGTGAATTGTTTAAGATAATTCCATAAATATTAAAAGCGATTCAAAAGGTTAAAAATGCACGAGCGACCGTGCTAGAACCACGAAATTCGGGAGTTCCTAACACCTTCTCCCAGGTTAACAGAATTCCTTACTCGGATTTCTGGTCGTAGACAACTTAAAACAGAGTCAAAATTTCCTCGGTTTGGGATTTTTAAAATAAAACAGTGTCCCGGAACATCGTCAAAAATCCGGATGGTGGCTCTGAAAAATAATAATAAATCCCAAAATCGAATAATGTCACTTAAAGTGAAAAAACTTCCTTATTACCCTTCATTAATCTGGGGGTAGTAAAAAGGAGGTGTAACAGCGCCTAAGTCCAAAATCACCATTTGGAGCTGTTGACATTATCCAAAACTTATCCCGGAGCCGTTTAAATAAAAGTCAAATCCCGATCAAATTTCATCGCTTAAGCTTCTAAAATTCGAATCCTTCTTCCAATTCAACTTTGAATCATTCGGTAACTGAATCCAACCATGCACGCAGGTCGATATACACAATGTGAAGCTGCTCAAAGCCTTATGCCATCGAACAAAGCTTAAATTCTCAAAACGACCGGTCGAGTCGTTACACCAAGTCAGACGGAAGAGCCAATGAGATCGTGCCATGTGTCAAAATGACAAGGTATGCCAAGTCACTTTAGAAGGCCAATGAAACCACGCCACGTGTGCAAGTGACATGTTCTGTCCAATTAAATATGGTCATGTCACACTTTAATTTGATTGGTCGGAAAGAGTTTGTTCTTATCACCACTCTTCCCTTTCACAACTATAAATAGGGATCTTCATAACCCAGAAAAGACACCAAAAGTTATAACAAGAAGCAAGAGGAAGCTCGTGGATAAAATGTTGCGGATTCCTCTAAAATTTACAAGTATTTAAGTGTTCTAAGGATTAAAAGATCAAGAGGAAGATTCAAGAACAAGCTGCAAGCCCTTGGATTAAAAGTACGTCATGATCAAGATCAAGATTCAAGCACTTGGATTAAAATAAAATAGAATTCAAGATTAAGCTCGGATGCTCTTTTATTTACCGTTGAAAAGAAGAATCAGAGGATTCATAGAGATTGTACACTCAAATATTTGAAATAAAATACTACGATTGTTGCGATATTTTTCGGTCCTGATTTTATTTTCTCGACGTAATTTATTGTCTACACTAGTATAAAGCAATCAAAACGAGTCGTCATTACATATTTCGCCGTGACGGAAAGGTAGTGTGTGTTGGAAACACTAAATAAATCGCATTTAAACATTGAGACTTATAAAAAGCATTTGTAGAAAGCGTCTTATAAACCGCATTTCACAATTACAAATGGCATTTCACAATTGGAAAGTATAAATTGCATTTGAAAAAACTTATAAAAGGCATTTGTAGATGGCGTCTTATTATCACATTTCATTATTGCAACTTATAAATCGCATTCGAAGATGTGACTTATAAATCGTTCCTGAATGCCATTTACAAATCTTTTTAAATACCCTATTGCGATTTATAAGTCGCAAACATCAAATGCAATTATAAGTTTGCGATCTATATGGCGCATATACCTAGGGGGATATTGGATATGAGACTTATAATTGCATTAGGTTTTACGACTTATAAATTGCATTTGATGAATGAGCCTTGCAATTTGAATACGACTTGTGTCGTATTACAAAATCTGACTTATAAACGCATTTGATAATTGCGATATGCCTATAACCAATCCATAGGTGCTAGTTTTAAGACTCTACAAGGGTGCCGACCCCACCTGCCTAAAGGGAATCCTCATAACGTTACTCTGTTACTAACATTCGATATTAAATACTCCCTCTGTTTCAATTTATGTGAAACTGTTTGACTGAACACGGAGTTTAAAAAATGAATACTTTTGAAATTTGTGGTCCTAAACAAGTCAAAAAGGGGCCAGAATACTTGTGTGATTATAAAAACTTCTCATTAAGGATAAAATTATAAGTTTAAGCTAAATTGTTACCAAATTTAGAAAGGGGTCATTCTTTTGGAACGGACCAAAAAAGAAAATAGGTTCACATAAGCTGAAACAGAGGGAGTATCGTTTTTCTTATCTATCCTTAAGGTAGGGGCAATGTTTACGTACACAGTACCCTCATCAGACCCCACAGTGTAGAATAATATTGGGTATGTTGTTATTGTTGTTGTGTGTCTACTACTCCAATAACTTGTAGATGCTTTGGTATAATAAGCTATGTGCTCAATTCTAAAGTCAATATAACACTTCAATTACAAACTCTTCTTTTTTGTTTTTTTTGGACCAATCGTTTGTCAGGCAAGAAATTCATAACAACCGGACAAAAAACAAGTTTTTGCTCACTATTGAAGCGTTATTGCACCTCTATATTTTGACACAAGGAACCCTTTAAAGACTTAATTACATCGAACAATATAATCTAACCAATATACCGCACCTTTCTTAGGGGTAAAGACGATTCTCTCATGTAAGGATGTGCGGGGTAATAATTTTTCTACTCAAACTTAATTAGGAATTGGACTAGCTACTCTGCTGCAATGAGGTTACTGTCCAAAAGATGTAGGCCCAAACAAGACACTCAATATTTTTAAAGGAAATTTTTTAACTCTTATGGCAAAGGAATACACCATATTTATTATAAATTAAAATTATTTTAAAATATTATTTTCTATATATACCTTTTATTTTTATAGCAAAATAAGTATTTATGGTATATAATACCATTGAGATATGAAATACGCTATTTATGCATTTCCTCTCTCTTAGACAGCTGGATATACCTATTTTTAAGGTGATTGTCGTTATTGTATTCATGAATACATAAATACATGCGTATACAGCTGGACTGCCCTGATTTTAGACGTTTCTTATTGTTGTATTCATGAATACAATAGCGTGAATACATGCGCGTACAGCTGAATTGCCCTGATTTTGGGCGCTTATTGTTGATGTATTCATGAATACATGACGTGAATACATGTGCGTACAGCTGGACTGTCATGATTTTATGCGCTTTTTACTGCTGTATTTATGAATACAACAACACGAATACATGTGAATACATGCGCGTACAGCTGGATTGCGCTGATTTTAGGCATTTTTTGCTGATGTATGGTGTGAATACATATGAATACATGTGCATACAACTGGACTACCCTGATTTTTAGGTATTTTTTGCCACAACAATGCGAAATATAATGAATACACTACCGTAACAACTGAATACTATCTATAGAAAGTAATCATGTATAGGGATGTGCAAAATTTGGTAAATACTGAATTGTCGTACCGAAACCGAAAATTTTGGTATTCGGTATTCGGTATGGTATTTGGTTTAAGTTTTTTAAAAAATGGTATTACATATGGTATTTGGTATTTTAAAATAAAATATCGAAATACCGATATCGTACAAAAAAATATATTATATTACGCAATATACATTTTATTAATTATATCATAAATATAAAAAATCTAAAATTTTACTTTCATTTATTCTCTAAGTTTATCAATTAACTCTAAGCAAGTAACAAGACATTTCTCTAAGTTTTCTCTCTCTAGGTTGGTATTTGCTGGTTTTGGATACAAATTTTGTCAACAAACGTTTTTAGTTTTGTACTTTTGAGTACTTTAATTAAGAATACTAACGTCTATAACTCTATGAACTTGTTAGTATTCAAACTAAATAAACCGAAGTTACCGAACCGAATAAATCGAAATCGAAAGGAGAAAACTCGAACTATACCAAATATAATTAGTTATGGTTGTATGGGTCAAAATATGATCAAAAGAGGCTTATCTAAGAAGGAACGACCAGGTGCCGAGCGAGCCGAGGTTACGCGTATGAAATGACACATCGGTGAGTGGCTTGGCTATGGCCGAGGTCAAACAGTTAGAAGGGCCACATGGAGAATTAGACACTTTAATGACTCAAAGGATTATTCAAAAGGATGATCAAAAGGCTTAGGCCCTCTGGTTAAGGACCGCTGGGTAGATGAAAGTGTTTTGTATAAATACTAGGAGATCCTATTTTGGGAAGGGGGCTGGCTCAAGCATGCACACACTTATCACTCACAAAGAAAAATGTTTAGGACCGGAGATCCTATTTTGGGAGAGGCAAAGAACCCAGAATCCTGGTGTTCACCTGTAATCAAATTTATTAAACGAATGGAGATCTATCTCGCCCACAGATTGGTGAATTTCTCCCTTCTTTAATTTTTCTTTGCTGCTTGATATTATCCAAATTATTGCCTCTTCTTGTACCATGGAATTCAATCTGGGTTCAACCGATTATTGGGCTCGACCGTGTTAACTTATTCTCACTTATGATTGTTGATCTAAAATTAATTATCTTCGACTAGGATTTACCATCCATATCATTATTTAATTTCGTTTAACAAAAAGGGTTAAAACTTTTTGGTCAAACAATTTGGCGCCGTCTGTGGAGATTTTCTTGCCAAAGTCTTAGTTTCCTCTAGATCTAAATTCGGTCCTAGCTCTATTTACCGTTTGTGGTAGTTTCACCTTTCCACTTCGCACGCAGACTTGAGAAACTTATAAGCAAGCCCTTGAAACTAAACCAACCAAGGTTAGAGCCTCGCGTGAAATCGGGGTTATGTTTGATTTACATACGAAAACTATGTTGTGTTGTAGTAGTAGTTTTGATGCGTTGTGGTCACAAGTCATCAGATTAAAACTATGACCATTGCGTACCGAGCGCGTCAACAATCCTACTGCCATATTAACACTAGATATCGTCTATATCCTACGCGCACTGCCTTCCCTCTCGTAATATGGAACTATGCATGTTGTGTAATTCTCCAAAATGATAAATTTTCCCCACATGTATGTTTGTGGTATAACTTACGTTTCTATTATGTTTGTGCACCCGGGACTGGGTCGAACTGGGACTCGAACTCGAGAGCCTAATGGGCGAAGTGATTCGTCAGCCCATGAGGTGCCCTGGTTTGACTAATGACGAGGCAGCAGTCGAGCGAAATCCCCCCAATAAGTTGATACCCAACACCACAAAGAAAAAGTCAGTATGAACTGGGACTAAGTTTCCAACCCCAAAAACATATGAGTCCCTCCAATATACACAAACAGAACACAAGCTGTCTCGAAGATTGAGCGAGACGTTCATCGCCCGAACTATCTACTACCTCTTCAGACCGAGCAATGAAGGGACTAAATAGACTGGGACTCCTCTCACTGTATGCATAGACCATGCAGCAACATGCAATATTCTCCAACGAAAAAGTAAGCGAGGCAGCATGCGACATTCTTACGTGACTCCACCAAGTTTACACATTACGCCAACATAAGAAATGTACTCGACATCGCTCGAACTCATTACGGTTTATATTATACCTCGTTCGAATTCACACTCATGTGTCCCTCGGCCATCTCTAATTGAAAGCAAAATCCAAGCTCGCTTGAATTAACAAGTCAAAATTCGACCTCGCTCGAACTCATTACGGGTTATATTCGACCTCGTTCGAATTCACACCCATGTGGACCTCGACCATCGCCAATTGAAAGCAAAATTCAACCTCGCTCGAATTAACAAGTCAAAATTCGACCTTGCTCGAACTCATTACGGGTTATATTCGACCTCGTTCGAATTCACACCCATGCGGCCCTCGGCCATCGCCAATTGAAAGCAAAATTCGACTTCGCTCGAATTAGCTACGAGTTATATTCGACCTTGATCGAATTCGCGCCCATGCATCCCCCGACCGTTGCAAATTAAAAGGAGTTAATCCCGATCTCGCTCGAATTAACTCCGGACTATATTTGACCTCGTGCGAATTCATGCCCACTGTTGATACCCAATTTTCCCCTCATATATTTCAAATATATATATACTTTCAAAATAGTGCATGAGAATCATCAAGTATATTCCTAATTTTTTCATGATTTTTAAAGATTTTAAATCAATTTATTCCCATATTTTATTATATAAATAATCATTAATTGCATCAAAAATAATTTTTATGATGATTTTATCATCTAACCTCATTATTTATATCCATATTAATCTTTAAATATTTTTGACGCATTTATTATAATTATATTTGCATCTTTAGATTAAAATTGTACATTTTGCAATAATAGCCCTCATATACTTATGATTACTTTATTTATGCAAAAAATAACTTTTTATGCTTTTATAGTGATAAATAAGTTTTTTAATCATTTTATGCACAAATAATATTTTTACTATTTTATTTATAATTTTTATAAATTATTTTATTAATTAAATTGGGTATTTAACTAATAACCCCTAAATTCACTAATTTCGGACAACCCCTTAGCCCAATTACATAAACACCTACCCAGGCCCTTGGACCAACACTTAAGACCAATCCATAACCCCCTAACCCAGTCCATAAACGACCCAACCCCTTTTAAATCATAGTCGCTGATCTTTGAGATCAATGACTCATATCACTCCCCTCCTTTAATTTAACCTACCTATACCAAACCCTAACCCTCATGATCCCAACCCTTCCATATCTATACTCTCTCGAACCTTCACCTCTCTCTGTCAAACCCTAGCGTCGCACCCTAATTCTTCTCCTAAATCCCACCTAATATGGGATTTCATGGCCGATTCTTGCCATATATGATCTTTCACTGATACTAGATCCTTCTCTATATTTATTGCCTAAACATGGCAAGCATATCTTGTGAGAATCGAACCAAAGTTGGTTGAAATCCCTAACTTTTCTGTTTATTCGTCTATGTTCATCATTTGCTCTTTGTAAACACGATTATTTTCTGTATCTCTTGTTGATTCTTACTTGCCATGTTCGTCCTATATTCTACTGTATAACCAATTTTTGTTATATTTTTTCCAGTATATGTTTTTCCCTAAAATTAGGGTTTACCTATTTATTTCTAAAAATTTGATTTCACAGTTTCTGCATGCTATCGTTTCCTTATTTATGTTGATTTTACAGTATTTATTTGATTTATTTGATTGATTTCTACATTATTTAAACCCCTTCCCCTTTCCCCTTTAGGAAAGACTCGAATCAATATACTCTCACTAAGAAATTTAGGGCTTGGTTCTATATTCTCTTTGCTCTCTTGTTTACTTCTGGTCTTGGCCGACTGAAAGCCAAGGCCAAATATTCTGGACTCTCGACTTTGTGGTATTATTTTGGTTTTCTTGCTTAACTGGTGAATGACTATCCCTTTTCATTTTATTTTCTATATTTTCATAATCTGTGTATTCGATCCAACACGTTTTAAATTTTATTATAAGCATGATTCTACCACTTTTATGTTTCTATGAGTTCATCTAGTTTTATAATTGATACTGTTAGTTCTGAGATTGGTTATTTTTTAATAATGTGAATCTTCTTAGAGGTTAACTTAATGTCTTTAACTTGTTGTTTTGCTAGTTCTGAACTTGTCCTGAACGTAGCATCTTTAAAATAATGCTAGTTTGTTAATCAGTCCTGAATATTCACAAATTTGTATTGTTATTTAACCTTTCTCTGTCATTCATGTGCCCTAACAACTTGCCTTCTAATGTGTCTTGCATCCATATTGGATTCATGTGATTATCTGACTGTTTGCCTTAACACATTGTCTAAATGTTTTCTGTGATTGAATAAGGCTGTCCTAAATGCTAGTATGTATACTTAGTCTAATTAGAATTTTCAGATTCTAACTTATTAAAATTGTGTACTGTGCATAAATAACTTTGCAAATCTTGCCAATTTGTCTTCCTGATGCAATGGTGCCTATATATTATGTGTCTTAAACTTTATTATGATGGATTTCTTCTAAAATAAAATTTGTTTTAAGTCTGTCCATGCCTCCTTTTATATGCTACTACTTTTTAACTCCTATTCTTAGGTCCTTAGGTTCTATCCTAACCTCCTCAGTGTGAGCACTGCTCGGGGTCCATGCGAGACCCTTGTGAACTCTGATACACTAAGGTTTGGTTCCTAACCTCCTTTGAATAATTTATGAGTATTTGGTTCTCTTGTGTGAGTATTGCCTTGAGTTCTTGAAGCCCTTAGGAACTTTGACACACTAGAGATTTGGGTTCTGTGTGCTATGGGTGAATCATTCACCACTAGTTATTGTGTATCCATGAATATAAGCCTTGGAGCTGTTATAGGTTGAAGGCATGGGTTGCCCAGGTGTATTTGGGCCTGTTGTAGGCTCTCTATAGTTTATTCTGTAATTCATTCATTAACCTGGCCTGTAATAATTTTGTAACAATAATTCTGGAGTATTTAGTAAAATTAGGAAGGGTTTCTTATTTTCATATACAAAGTTGGGTAGAAATCCTGCCTATAGGGTCTTTATTTGTGCTGTTGGTTCTGCTTATAAGTTCCATATTATGTTGTTGAAATTTTATAGGTTCTATATTGTGTTTACATGCTAGAAATACTGCCTATAGGACTAACGTTGTGATCTGTTAAAAATCTGGCCTTCAAGTGTATCAATTTGCCCAGTAATTGCGTGTTGGCAACCATACCTATAAGATCAATACTTGGATTAATTATTTTCTGGACCAATATGTGTAAATTCATGCTTATACATTGTCTAATTGTAGAAAACATTCCTATAGGATTAAAATCAGTTCAATTCTAGAAATCATGCTTATAGGGTAAGAAATAGTTCACTTGTAGAAAACATGCCTGTAGGATTAAAATCAGTTCAATTTTAGAAATCATGCCTATATGATTTAAAACCAGTTTGAAGGTAGATATCATGCCTATAGGGTTATAATCAGCACACTCGTAGAAGTCATGCCTATAGAATTGAATAATAATTATGGACTTGTGATTGTGATTTACTATTATTCGTTACTGCGTGAAACGCCCAGATATTGTATTGAATTAAAATCGGTTAGGCAAATAATAGGTCCTAACACTTGCATTAAGAAACTGCTTCTGTATGTCATTACTCGTCTGTTCCTCACATGGATATCATGCCTATAAGATTCTATGATTAATAAAACCTGTTAATTAGTTGTGTGCATTTGATGTTTATATGTGGAGGTCAATATGAGCCTATATCTGTTTTATTTGAAAAGTCCTAACTGTTTTGCTTGTCGCCTAGTATTTTACAATTTTGAGCAACCTAGGCTTAGTCTAAAACCATCCCAATAGAGGTCCCAATGCCTCCAGGACCATAGATAAGGGAAGGGTACATAGGAAACGAACTAGAATCGACTAGAGCATTTTAGGTAACAACTCAAAGATAGTAATCGGGTAGCGGGAGATGATAGTCTGTGCCCGCTGAATAATATGAGTAACACCCCCGTCTTGGGGGAGTTACAAAGTATTATTTATGTTGCACGGGGTGATCCTATAGGCAAAAAATATTTGGACCCCCTATCCTTATTAAATATTCTCTTCGTTTTTTAGACTAATTCACACAATTTAAGTTCGTCTGAGACCCACCGGTGTGGACCTCGAGGGATTCCTAACATCTTTCTCTCAAGGTAATATTGGCCCTTACCCGATCTCTGATAATGCAAACTAGTATAATCTAAGTTATCTGCTATAGGTGCCCTAACTCACCTTAATCCGTTAGGTGGCGACTCTAATAACCAATTCCTTTTCCCTACCCTCTCAAAAGGAGTTGTCAAAATGTCGAAACCTGATTTCGCGATAAAAAGAGGGCGCGTCACCCGTACGATCCTCAGACATCGCCAATGAAAAGTTAAATTTGATCTCGCTCGAATCAACAAGCGAAATTCGACCTTGCTCGAATCGATTAAAAGTCAAATTCGACCTCTCTCGAATCAATGACAAGCCAAATTCGACCTCGCTCGAATCAATTAAAAGTCAAATTCGATCTCGCTCGAATCAATGACAAGTCAAGTTCGACCTCGCTCTAATTAACAAGTTAAATTCGACCTCGCTCGAATTAACCGCAAGTCAAAAGTTGGAATCGCTCAAATTATCAAGTGAAATTCGACCTCGCTCGAATTCTCAATTGAAAGTTAGGGACTCATCACGAGAAAATCCAAAAATATTTTCAGAAAGAAAAGCCAAAGACATACGACCAAAGATAAATTAACCGTTTCATTCAAAGATAAATTAGCGTCTTACAAAGGGCCCAAAAGGAGGCCCCCGCCAACAAAAAAACCAACCAAAAACTAAGTACAGAAAAACTAAGTATAGAAGGAAAGGTTAAGCACAAATTCTTCACTCAACACTATCCCCGTCCACGTCATCACCCCCTCCCCGCTCGGTCCAGCGGCTTCACCTCCACCATCGCCCCCTCCATTAGCGATGTCATCATCAAGAGTAAGCCCATGTTTGGCCTCATCACCTTCATCGGCTTTCGGTGTTGCAGGGTTATAGCCGCAAGCAAGACGGGCCTCGCGTGCTTTAACACGAACATCTTCAAAAATTGCTTCAGGAACACTCCCCGCCATCAACAAAACCTTACAAATGGCGAGGAACGGCAGCGGAGACAGGTGCTTGAGGAGGAACCTAAGCCAACGATCGCGCCTTTTCATCCTCGAGATCCACAATTTGATCACCCAGGTTCAAGACATCACTCTCAAGCCCACCGATTTGTTCCTCAAGCCGCACCTCCCTCAGTGCAACCGTTTCCATCTCAGTTGCTCGCTCAAACCTGAGAATGCAGATAGTATCTTCCAGTGTTGCTGCCCTCGCGAAAGCCGCCACTCGGGCTCCCTCAACCCTCTCTAACTCAGTCACCTTTGTTTCTACCTCAGTCTCCTTCTCCGACAACTCTACACTTAGACCGGAGACTCTAGCGACGCTTTTCTCAAGCTCCACTCGCAAGGCCACCACCTTCGGAGATCAACACATTTGGCCGCAACCCCCTTGCCCACCTCAAGCTCCTCTTCTTTTGCCCTAAGCATCCACTCAAGCTTGCTGCATCTGCCGATGAACCGCATCAGGTCCTCATCCTTCCACTCCAACTCCTCCCTAAGGGATTGATGACTGCCGCCCATCCTAAGCAGCACATGCATCTCGTGACACTTGTCGCAATACCGGCGGTACTTCGAAGCCATTTTCCAAAAGGAAGCAGCCCGCTTATCCTCCCGACGAGCACTCTCGGTCTCCAAGATAAAAGTCTGAAGAGGAAAAAGAGGAGGAAAAATAAAGGGTCAGCAAAAGTAGAAGGCGTGAAACAAAGAAAATAGTAAAGAACTCACCCTCAAAGCCATCCCGGCTACACCGCGTGACAGGCCACCATCGCTGATCTCCCGATGAGACTTGCTTTCGGAATTGGAACAAAGAAGGTCGAATGAGGGCACCAAGTCCACCGTATCCTCTAACAGGTCATAATTCGATGGAATCTCGAGCACGCGGGAAGGACCTTCCGCTCTCACCTCGACCCGGGTAAACCCTTCCTCAAACATTCTCATGTCCTCAGGATCAATATCTGAACTAGATTTGTAATCGTCTATAACCGCGTCCTTCGCCCTCTTATTGGCCGAAGAGGGAGCACATGCCTGCTTAGATGTCGATGGACGGCTTGGAACAATTGCAGCGGTCTCTGAACTCTGCCCTCCTACGATGGTAGTCTCCTCCACGCCCGAAACAGACACTATCTTCACGTTTGAGGAGAATGCAGATTCTACGCCCAAACTAGCATCACTGTTAGGTTCGAACACCGCCAACACGGGATCGCCCCTGGAAGCCCCTTCAACCGAGGGCACCCCTTCAGACATCATCCTCCGCCTATTTAACGGAGCCTCTTCGCCATCGTCCCGATACAATTCGTCCGCCAAATGAACTGCGGGAACCAAAGTTTCCACCAGAGGAGCAGCCGCCAAACGGCCAGGCCTAGGCGTAGCCGTAATATTTGAGTAGCGGGAGCCTGAACGCTCGACTGACGGAAAGTAGGAATGGGAGCCCTCGCCCTCCTCGCATACCTCTGACCTGCCAATAAGAGAAGCTTAACCCAAGGAAGATATAAGAGGAAAACATGGAACGAAGGGTAAAACGGCCAAGTGAAATACAGGATGACTCACCGGCAGAAGGTTTGCGCCCAAATCTCTCGTGGAATGGCGACCACTCACAAATCCCTATCGTATATGGAAAAACATGGCTTACCCACTCGCAGATATCAACAACCAACAAAGGAGGTTCCTTCTCGGCTGCAAAAAAAGAAGAAGAGGAGAACGATCAGATCACCGGAGAGGGGAAACAGACAACCATTTTCTTAAAAAAAGGAGAGAGAGAAAAACTCACGGGCAAAATTCCACCCCTCAGGAAACCCGTCAGGGTTCGACACCACGTGCTCCGTCTTTACATAGAATAAGTTCTCCCAAAAGCGGCAATTGGTCTTGTCATCCATCTTCACCACCAAGCCTTTGGTCCCGCGGTGACGAAGATGTATCATCGTACCTCTATAAAAACTTGGGACAAAGAGCTGAAGCAGGTGATAGAGCGAAATCCCCCGACCGGCAAGCTCTGCATACTTGATGAGCATGAGGAAGAGCTTGTAAATGTACGGAGAGATTTGAGCAGGGCACACCTCATAGTAGCGGCAAAAGTCCACCGCCAAGGAATAAAGGGGGAGTGTGTATCCGATGACGAACGGGTACACATAAAATGCGCAATATCCCCGACGGTGTATCTGCACGATGTTGTTACCCGCCGGAACAAGTTTCACATAGCTAGGGATCTTCCATTTGGCCTTAAGCGCAGTAAGCGCTGCGACATCCATTTCGGAAATGACGGGTTCAAACTCGTCATTGGGAGGGCTTTTGAAATCGGTCCTGACCTTCCCCGAGCGTGGAACTATCTCGTCTACAGTGGGAAAGTTCTTATCTCCGACCATGGTTGTCCCTTCTTCGTTAGAACAGTTTTCGGCGTAAGGGCACCAATAATTCTATCTAAGTTAGAGGGTGCGCTAGCCATCTCTTCTTTGGTTGCATAGATCGGGAATGATAAGGAAAAGAGGGTAGTAACCAAAAGAAAACTTGAACAGAAGAGAGGGGGAAATTCAAGAATCGGGAGAAGAAGAAGAAGAAGCTTGGGGTTTTTCGAACGATTGGGAAACGCAACACCCAAGCAAAAAATTCTCCCCTATTTATAAGATTACAGGCACCCTGAGTGGGAAAACCGCACCCTGAGTGGGAAAACCAAACGCCGCCGCGTTAACTCCAAAATGGAAGAGGCACAAGAATCGACGCAACGCATGGGAAATGTGCGCCATGATGACGCATGACGAATTAATGTCATCTCAAACTGACGTAACTGTCTGGTATGGCTCTCGAAGCGTCGTATTACCATCTCTCCATGAGGTGTTTGCCCCTCGACCAAGATGCTCAGATTTCTCGATTGTCGAATTGGCGAGGTTCGCCCATTGAGTTAGACCAAAGGCGAACCCGATGGGCGGATGGACTAACTGTATGGGCCAAAATCTGATCAAAAGAGGATTATCTAAGAAGGAACGACCAGGGGTCGAGCAAGCCAAGGTTACACGTATGAAACGACACATCGGTGAGTGGCTCAGCTATGGCCGAGGTCAAACAGTCCGAAGGTCCACACGGCGAATTAGACACTTTAATGACTCAAATGATTATTCAAAAGGATGATCAAAATATTTAGGCACTCTGATTAAGGACCGCTGAGTAGATGAAAGTGTTTTGTATAAATACTAGGAGATCCTATTTTGGGAAGGGGGCTGGCTTAAGCGCACACACACTTATCACTCACAAAGAAAAATGTTTAGGACCGGAGATCCTATTTTGGGAGAGGCAAAGAACCCAGAATCCTGTTGTTCACCTGTAATCAGCTTTATTAAACAAATGGAGATCTATCTCGCCCACGGATTGATGAATTTCTTCCTTCTTTTATTTTTCTTTGTTGCTTGATATTAACCAAATTATTACCTCTTCTTGTACCATGGAATTCAATCTGGGTTCAACCAATTTTTGGGCTCGACCGTGTTAACTTATTCTCATTTATGATTGTTGATCTAAAATTAATTATTTTCGACTAGGATTTACTCTCCATATCATTATTTAATTTCGTTTAACAAAAAGGCTTAAAATTTTTTGGTCAAACAACGATATTGGTATAACATTTTACGAAATCGAATACCGAAAGTACCGAATCGAAATGTCTAAATATTGTACCGTATCGATCGACGAATATCCATAATTATGTATATGATAACTATAGAAAGTTAATAGCCACAAAAGAATAGTGAGTTCTGAAAATTTATCATTTTTAAACGCCTTTTGGTGAGACTTTGTCTCTTTCCATAGAGAAACACTTCTTTAAGTAGCACGTTCTATTTTTAGGTAAATAAATTTGGAAAGATGTGATGAATACTAAACACGCACGGTACGTGACTTTGAAATGGCATATACTTTGTCTATACAATATAATTGCTAATAAACAAAAGGAAGGAGCAAAGAAAGAGATCAGAAGAAAACGTCAAATAATGGGGAAAGTGGCAAGAGATTCACCTAACATTTGTCCTTTATTCAAAATTAAAGTGAACAACACTATACTAAAACTCAACATTGCAAAGTATTGAACAGAACGATGAGTATATTTTGGGATTATTAATTCCTTCTATATCGATTCTCGGCAGTATGTCCCAAGGCATTATATGTGCACAATTAAGTTTTTCAAAAAACAAATACATCGTTAACAAGCGACATCAATTTAGTAGGCGTTTGGACATAAGATTGTAAGATTTTAAAAAATGGTGAAATTTTTTTTCAAGTGAAAATAATATTTGAAATTTAGAGTTGTGTTTGGACATAAATTTTAGTTTGGGTTGTTTTTGAAGTTTTGTGAGTAATTTGAGTGAATTTTGAAAAATAACTTTTTGGAGTTTTTTAAATTTTTAAAAATGCATCTTCAAGTGAAAATTAAAAATTTTATGAACAAATGATGATTTCGAAAAGAAGTGAATTTTTTTTTGGAAAAAAGAAATTTTTTTATGTTCAAACGGGCTCTTAGTTATCCGATTAGTTGGTTAGAAATACAAACTAATAAGGATGTATTTGGTATAATGGAAAATATTTTCCAAGAAATTATTTCCTCGGAAAACAAGTAGTATGCTTATGCAAATTAAGGAAAATAACTTCTCAAGAATATTTATAAATAATTTAGATACAATAAACATGAAGCCATAAACATTTGAAAATACAAAAAAAAAAAAAATTTGGGTGGGGATGGGCGGTGACGGAAAAGAAAAAAAATTGAAATCCGAAAAAAAATATCTTTTTGAAGAGGGACGGGGTAGGCGAGAGAAGGGGAAAGAGGTTGGGGTTAGATGTGAGAGTACATGGAGATTTTGACATTTTCCATCAATTTTAAAATAATATGCTATCTGGGAAAATATTTTCTAAATTATTTTATGCAACCAAATGGTAAAAAATAAAAAAAAAAATTTCTTCCATCACACGAAACATACCCTAAATGTTAACAAGATTGGTCGTGCACATAAAACATAGAATGATGCCATTACGATTGTTCTATATTACAAAAAATAGTTCCACATCCAAATGTAGTGACTAGTGATTGTTCGTAATGGTACTGAAGATTGAGTTGTGAATCCATATACTAAAAACTACAAAATTCAACCAATAAAGTCATTTTGGGTTTATAGATTATAATTTCCTTTTTCAATTAACACTTATTATATTTTACCTGATTTTTATAGATTATTAATTAACATGTTGTACCACATTCTCAACTTTCCTAAACAAATAAATCAACAATGAACAGAGCCTTATTTAATTAATTAAGATTGGTCCGTTGTGGCAGGCGGATTAAAATACATAATAACAAGTGTTCACCAATCTATCCATACATTTCACGCCACGTTACGTATATTCATTGCTTTCGCTATCGGGCCCACACAACTCGGCACCACCCAATGCTCATTTTTCAGTCCCTTCTAAATTATCGTTTTTAATTCAGTCACCCATTATCTTCCCTCTCCCGCCGACACAGCTGCCGTTGCCGCCGGCGGCTTCCTGTTGTCGAACCCTCGGAAGCTATATATGCATCTTTTGAAGTATTTTATTAATTGAATTGAAGCTAAAACAAGGATTAAAAGATGTCGTTAATTCGAAGAAGAAAAGCACCTGAAAATGAAATTACATCAGATGCGGAGCCAAAGCCTGATGCAGAAGAAGACGATAAGAAAAGTAAGAAGAATATAAAGGCAGGAAACAAGCAGAAATGGTCGTGCATCGACAGTTGCTGTTGGTTTATCGGATGTATATGCTGCGTGTGGTGGATTCTGCTGTTTTTATACAATGCTATGCCGGCGTCGTTCCCGCAGTACGTGACGGAGGCGATAACGGGGCCGTTACCTGATCCACCAGGCGTTAAATTGCAGAAGGAAGGATTAAAGGCTAAGCATCCTGTGGTTTTTATTCCCGGAATCGTCACGTGCGGCCTTGAACTCTGGGAAGGACATCAGTGTGCTGAAGGATTGTTCCGGAAGCGGCTTTGGGGCGGTACCTTTGGAGAAGTGTACAAAAGGTATTTGTGTGCCTTTTCCTGTCTATGCACTGAGGCTGTAATTTTATTTATTTTTGGTATAATCTGGTCATTTATTAGGCAAGTAAGTTAAATCTCCTGATAAGTATTACTTCTTTGTGACAATTTGTGTGCCACTATTTGACTAAGCACAGCACCGAAGAAAGACCTTTGAAAATTATGGTCTAAACAAAGCATAAATATTTATGAGACTATAAATCATCTCAATAAGAAGTTTAAAGTGAATTGTTTCTAAATATGAAAAATGTATTTTTCTTAAAAAGCAAAGTGTGGCACTGCCACATAAAAGGGGAGGGAGAGAGTAATTGACAATCTGCGATCACATAGTAAAATTCAATGATAATGCAAAAGAATTATACCCCGTTAGTGTATATAACTTCAATCCGGAAGATAATAACATACTGAATTATAGTTTCAGCTGGATTTTGAGACTAATTAACTTTTATTCTAATAATGAGAGGATGATTTTGAGACTACTTAATTTTTATTCTGATAGTGAGAGGATTACACACTGATTTTTTCTCTTGAGATACTCTTCTTTCAGCTGAATATTACTAATACTGAATAAGGAAACTGTTTGACATTGAAAAGCTTCTAGTTTTATGTTGTCACATGAGCGGAGCTTGGTGTGTGGGGGGGGGGGGCATGGGTTCATCCTATGAACCAACAGCAAGAAGTATATGCATCCTACGAACAATAGCAACTGTCACTCTGACACTGGATAGTTGTCCTAAAGTTTATTTTGCTTGCAATTTCAACACGGACTTGTACAGTTTATTTAATTTGATGTACTTTAGTGCATCTTCTTTCTGGTGTTAGTTTATAAAGTAATTATCGTTATTTATTAATACAAAGCTGAAGAAAGGATATACTTCTGGCATCAGTGAAATCTCCAAAAAACGATTTTTTAGCCATCAGCTGAAGTAGTTAAAAAATCATATGTCTTTCAGGATGGAACATCTGTGGCATTGAATTCAAAAGGATATACTTCTGCATCAGTGAAATCTCCATAAACGATTTTATAGGCATCAGCTGAAATAGTTAAAAAAATCATTGTCTTTCAGGATGGAACATCTGTGGCATTGAATTCAAAAGGATATACTTCTGGCATCAGTGAAATCTCCATAAACGATTTTATAGGCATCAGCTGAAATAGTTAAAAAATCATCTGTCTTTCAGGATGGAATATCTGTGGCATTGAATTCACTTCAATTTCAGTCAAAGAGACTAATATCTAGCAACAAGCTTTTTAGTTTGAAAAAACTAATAGGGAATCTACCACCACCACAGTTAATTTTGACTGTTGAAATTTTGCTCTCCAGAAATTGTAAGCTACACAGTGTAAACATCTTTCAGTTAGGCAGTGCTACTTTCTGATCTAGTAGGACTTCTGTTTAGGAATGAAAGGATCTCGTATTTTCGTTCTTTTCTTGGATTTTCTCCACTTCAAAACATTCTTAACCTCTAACTTTTTCTTTTGATAAGATATGGAGTAGTAATAAAGGAAGAACAAAACAAAAAACAACCTCTTAACCTCTAGCTCACACCTTAAGATTTAAATATCTGTAACCATTGTTAGCCTTTTCTTTCACTTCTTATTTTTTGTGATTCTTGCAGACCGCTGTGCTGGGTGGACCATATGACACTAGATAATGAAACTGGGTTGGATCCTCCTGGTATTAGAGTTAGGCCAGTTAGTGGACTTGTTGCTGCAGATTACTTTGCTCCGGGATACTTTGTCTGGGCAGTTTTGATTGCTAATTTGGCCCGAATAGGATACGAGGAGAAAACAATGTATATGGCTGCGTATGATTGGAGGCTTTCATTTCAGAACACCGAGGTACTAATGTCTCCTTATGTGGTTTCGTCTATGTTTGTATTTGATGAAATCACGTTAAAAGCTGTTTCGGTGATCACTTTTAAAATGTTATAACTGTGATGCTCAATTTACTTCAACAGGTGCGTGACCAGACCCTGAGCCGGATAAAAAGCAATATAGAACTGATGGTTGCAACTAATGGGGGCAAGAAGGCAGTAATTATTCCACATTCCATGGGGGTTGTATACTTCTTGCATTTTATGAAGTGGGTGGAGGCACCAGCTCCAATGGGTGGTGGCGGTGGGCCCGATTGGTGCGCCAAGCATATTAAAGCAGTGATGAATATCGGTGGGCCATTGCTAGGTGTTCCAAAATCTATAGCTGGGCTTTTCTCAGCTGAAGCACGGGACGTTGCTGTTGCCAGGTAAAGTTGGTCTTGGTGAATCTTTCTTCTTCGCCAGTCAGTTAAAAGGAAGGGTGTGTTAGTTTATTTACTCCTAATTGGCTACTATAAACTAACAGGGTGCAAATTACGTAGAGCTAAATCCTTTTATTTGTATCGAAACTAATTTGTGACCCATGCAGCAACTTCCTTTACATGCCATGAAATTATCCCTTTCTTTTATTTCTTTCAAGTTATGCTCTGACAATTTCGAGCATCTCCAAAACGTAAACCGATATCCTGAAAGCTTTCTATTTGATGCACTTTTAAGCATTGAACCATTAAAAACTACGTAAAAATTGAGTTCCATATTAGCACAACTCATCTTGGAGTAGGCAGAAAAATGAAAAACAAATTGCTATAGTGCCTTAAACACACATAACCCAAGCAACACCTAACAACATATTACTCCATAATGTCCTCACTCGTACTCATCTTCTTCATCGTCCCTTTGTTATCATTCAATTCAGCACCAGCATCCTCATAGTCCTTTTCTGGAGCAGCAAGGTCTTTAAGTTTGTCTTGCATGTAGTGTATTTTTTCTTCTTTCTTTTGTAATTCGCCTCAATTTCAGGGCTATAGCCCCAGGTGTTCTGGATAAGGATTTATTCCATTTTCAAACATTAGAGCACATAATGAAGATGACACGAACATGGGACTCAACCATGTCAATGATACCAAGAGGAGGGGACACGATCTGGGGCGATCTTGACTGGTCACCTGAGGAAGGCTATTCTCCTTGCAAAAGTAAGTCTAAAGACGATGCTGCTCAGATTTCAGGCCGTCATGAGAATCGAACTACAGATTCTAATGCAAAATATTACAGTTATGGAAGGATGATATCCTTTGGAAAGGATGCAGCAAAGGCAGATTCATCAGACCTCAAGAGGGTTGACTTTAGGGTAATGTTAATCAGAAACCAAATTCTCTCATTGTTGCTCTCGTATGTGCTATTTTCCTCTATTTGTTTCAACTTTCAACATTGATTTCATTGGTGGTGGCCGGTTCGTGCCGGTGATTCTGAATAACCAGACTTCTACTATCAGAAATGCTAAAAGCGTGGGGTGGATCTAGTGAATAAGCTATGGGTTCATTTGAACCCAGTAGCTTTAGCTTAGACCTTTTGGTATGTGTTAAGGAAACCGCTAAGTATAAAATGACATATTTCTTTTTTTAGATTGATATAAACAATAGATTTCGAACCCTAAAAATATCGGATGTGGTAGAATTGTGAATCTGAACCCATAAAGTTCAAGTTCTTGATCCACCTCTGCTAGAGGCACAAAAAAAAGCCGAAATAAAACTATCTATAAATTAGCTAGCACTTTGATTTGAAGTTCTTGTTCTGATTCCAGTTCTTTTACTTATATTTTTATGCTATAGGCAAGCATTCGTTAGGCCAAGCAGGGTATGACCAGCCTTGCTAAAAACTGCTGCTTTTGGGGAACTACCAAAGAATGAATTGGGTACCTGCTAACATGGTTGCATGTTTAAGAGCCAATGCAATGTGCTTGGTATGATCTCAGTGTAAAATAATGGAAACAAATGTAGTCTAATCATATATTACAAGTGGATGATGCCTTTGTATATCAAATTTTTCTAGACATCCTTAATTATTGCATTCCCTTTTTGTGATAAGTACTAGGTAAGGACTTATCGACAAAAAAGAAAGAAATATGATAAAGCAATACATGAAGCATTCCTTAAACACTTGCTATCTCAGCAAAATAATCTGTTCAAAGTTTCCTTTTTGAAAAAAGAAAAAATCTCCCCTGCCAATGAAAATGACAAAGGTGGTTATAGTTAAGGTCATATTCAATGTCCTGCTGAAAAGTATTTCTTTTACTTGCAAATAATACTCCAAGCTTGTCACTTGTCCCCTTTTTTTTGAATGAGGCACTCCATTCGTTATGCCAATTCATCTGAATTCATTATACTCCAAATAGAGTATATGAGTCAAGTTCTTTTTATGTGTTTGCTGAAAATCTGCTGAGCAGAAGCAGAACTAGACAAGCAAAGCATCATAACTGCCAGGGAAAAGCAATGGAAAAATAGAACCATGTTCTCTCAAATATCTCAAATTTGAAAAACCACATTGGCTATGACGTACAATGTGCCTCTTATAGAGCGAAGAAATGCCTATTTCCTTACTTTTTCTTTTAATTAATACTCCTATTTAACATCATTATGTCAGCAACAGCACATGTGAAATGTGCATCAATCAAGTGTTTCCATGGGATTGAACTGAATAACATTAAAAATGAATGATCAATGATGTTTCAGTGTCCTTCCATATAATGGGTGTCTTTTCTTCCTATTTATGCTAATTTGAAACATTTTCTCTCTGTCAAGTTATGTCTTAACTTTTTGTGCTTTCAGGCTGTGCTAAATAATATTATCTCTCCCACTTGCTTCCTGAAGCCTGGAACTAACTAGCGTTTATTTACATGCAGGGTGCTGTAAAGGGCAGTAATGTTGCAAATAACACCTGTGATGTGTGGAACGAGTACCATGACATGGGTGTTAGTGGTGCTAAAGCAGTGGAAGAGTACAAGGTTTATACAGCTGGAGAGATTTTGGATTTGCTCAACTTTGTTGCCCCAAAGATGATGGCCCGTGGTAGTGCTCACTTTTCATATGGGATAGCTGGTGATTTGGATGATCCTAAGTATTCACACTACAAATATTGGTCAAATCCATTGGAAACAAAGTAAGACTTCTCATTTTTTCTTTGGCGTCCTATAATGTAGCTTTTACTTGAATGCTTTCAGATAAGATGAAAAAGTGGTCTTTCACTTCATAGGTTGAAGTTCATAAATCAAAACCAAATTTGCCTTTAGAGTTAAGAGTCTTGACTATCTTACTTTTTTTTGAAGAAAAAAAAAACACAAAATTCTTTAACAGTTTCCAGTAGTTTTCACTTGGACAAGAATTTTGGTATGCTAGATCATTATCTGTTTATCTTTCTCCTCCCTAAGGTAGAGTGTGGTTGAGGGGCAGCAGTAATCTCTACGAGTACCAGCTGACCTGTTCCAACACTATCTTAATGCTCTATTCTGATAAAATACTTTACTTTCTCCAAAAACAGTACATCTTATCTCTCTTGTGTTTTCCAAAATTCAAGGTTACATTTGTGAAAACTAAGAAGCCAAATAAGTCAAGTATTTTAGTGACGGTAGGTCCATTTCTGACAGATTGAGGGGGCACCGATTAACTGTCGGCTGTATGCCACCTTTCTGTATTCTTCAACCACATGTGTATGTCTTTTGTTGAATTTAAAAACGGTTATGTCCTTTCTTGCCCTTTTAGATACTTTTGAACAGGAAAAAGTTAAGATCCTTTAGATACTTTTGTTTCTTGCGGCTCATGGGAATCGTATGAACTATCATTTTAGATTCTCTTCTCAAGTTCACTTTTCTTTTTTCCCCTTTCAGAGTTTTCGGAAATTTTAGTCAAATTTGAAAGTCTGAAAGGATGCTTCCTAAAGTTTGCTGCAGCTTCTTTAAATAAAATTAGTCTTAATTATTTTGTTCTCAGTTGCGTTTTTGTTTCTATTTGATCTGTTCTGCAGGTTACCAGATGCACCTGACATGGAGATCTATTCAATGTATGGAGTCGGCATTCAAACTGAAAGAGCATATGTTTACAGACGGATGCCAACAGCAGGATGCAATATTCCATTCCAGATTGATGCTTCAGTTGATGAAGAGGATGAAGATAGCTGCTTGAAATCTGGTGTTTACACAGTAGATGGTGATGAGACTGTGCCTGCATTAAGCGCAGGATTCATGTGTGCAAAAGGATGGCGTGGAAGAACTAGATTTAATCCCTCTGGTATCAAAACTTATGTAAGGGAGTATTATCATGCTCCTCCCGCAAACCTTCTTGAGGGTCGTGGTACACAGAGTGGTGCCCACGTTGATATAATGGGAAATTTTGCTTTGATAGAGGATATAATGAGAGTTGCTGCTGGTGGTACAGGTGAAGACTTGGGAGGTGATCAAGTTTACTCAGATATCTTCAAGTGGTCTGAGAGGATCAATTTGCGTTTGTGACTCATTGTTGTGATCATCTGTCGCTGCTCTACTATAGTTTCATCGAGTCAACTTACCAGCTTCACGTCTTATTCGTAAATTTACATACCCTTTTTACTGGATGCCATTCAAATATTTAGAACTAAACAGTTATTTTTTCAGATACAGTGCAGGATTTCATGCTTCTGGTGGTGTATATTGTAACAATAGCAGCTCATCTCGTTATACAATAACAGAAAACAAGATGGTGTGCAGTAGGTATTTATTTGATGCTGTACCATTAAAGTCTTTCGATTGGTTATCTGTTGTAAGTTATGGACTTTGGGATGTTGATAGTATTCAAATGGTTGCTTAGTCAAAGAGCAACCGAGGGAAGTTGATGTGTTTTAGATATTACACAAGTCAACGTACCAAACAGCATATTATGGGTTGGAATTGGTGGATTACATATTTTACTGTTTAACTATGTGTTTTAAGTAGGGCTGGAGGTTCGAGTTGTTATGCCTCTAAGGTGCAAAACCCATACTTATATTTTCTTTGTAGAAGAGGCAATACAACAAGAAAAATTCATATTTCTGCAAGTATGAGAGTATGTGCCAATGTAGCGTCCACCAATTATAAAGGTAATAACTTGGAGGAAGATGTAAAAGAAGTATTGAATATATGAAATTAAAGTTTTACATATCCTAATAATTTCGGATTTCGAATATGATCGGGTTAAAATTATACCAATCCGAATGCAATTTGAATATCTAAAATTTTAATAAACATAATATGAAATCCGACAAATATCAGAAATTCAAAATTCGAAATTGAAAGGATCAGTTCAGATTTTGGATATCCGATCCAAATGCAAAGCCCTAGTTTTAAGTCTTCAAAACTTCAATAAGTGAATCAGTATTGTACTTTATCTGGGAGTGTGCATAATTAAAAATTTGTTTGTCAGGAAAAAAAATGAAAAAACGAAAAAGGAAGCTGTCAAATAAATGGGATCTCTCTATTCATTTGGTTTCGGCCAATAGCCATCTTCATTAATGGCAAGACATAAAAAAAAATTTAATACAAAAAGTACATAATAAAATATATATATATATATATATATATATTCTAATCGCAAATGGAAATAAAGAACATAGTGAATTTGAAATACACGAATTATCACGATATATAAAATAACTCTCATGTCTGATATTAAAAGTACACATGTCAATTCACTGAGAGCTCAAGCTAGTAGTTGCATATATTCAATAGTTTGTCAATCTCTAAACGGAAAAAGAAAACTGTCAATCACATTCCCAAGAACCAGTAAATATGCATATATTAAGAAATTTGTCAAACTTAAAAGAAGAAGAAAAGAATAACCAAAATTACATACATGTCCTAACTAAACCACAGGACTTTTATTCAAAGTTCTTTAACATTAGTCAATGTCAAATAGACAAAAGAATCATTAGAATACATACATGTCCTGATTATATCGGGATTACCACAGAGTACCCTCAATTAGAAGCTTCTTAATATTACACTCAAACTTCTTTATAACAGTATCGTTTATTCCGAATATTTTTTAATATTATAGCGAAGTGCTGTTATAAATAATATATATTATAACATAACATAAAAATTGGTTCCGGAAAAACTTGCTTTTATATTGAAGTCTTGTTATATAAGGATGTTGTTATAAAGAGTGTTTACCTCGAAATACGAGTAACAATTAAACTTGTAATGTGGTTATAAGGATATGTGATCTGATTCGATGCCAATTAATAAATGACTGGATGAATAAATAAATTAAATGATTGAAATGGATCAAACCAGTGTAATTGCAAGTTATCGACCTCGGTTTGGAATAGACTCGAGATCAAGTGCCAAGAACAATGAGAATAATATGAACAATAAGAACAGTAGAAAATTAAGAGGGAGTAAGAGAACATAGTGTTTGTATTTCTCAGTGAATGCGTATATGAATCGTGTGTTACAAATGAACAGAGTTCCTCTTTATATAGTAGAGGAATCCTAAAAAGGTATAACTCTAATTTCGAAAGTAAAATACATGATTGATATCAATAGCCGTTAATGGTTCTGCCAATTCCGAGATTCTCGCCGAGATTGGTGGTCGATTACGGATATCTCGTGATTCTATTACTTGGTGCCGATTTAGCATAATCTCGATCCCTCAGTTTCGTGTTCTTCGAGCCCGAACTTGCTTCGATACTGGCTCACTCTCGAGGCATACCCTCGAGCCCGTAAAATCGGGTGTGGTCGATTTTAACCGTATACAGATAGTCCCCGCGTTTCTTAAAATGAAATGATAAGAAACGGTTTGAGCCTCGATTCCTCGATCATGACCTCGTCTCCATGATGTAAGCGATGGATGTGACCGAAATGTCCCATTGGTTCGATTCCCAAAAACCATCAATGCATGTTAGTCATCGGCCGACCACTAGTGATACCGAACCGTCGTTTTAAACCTATAAATACCACCTCTTCAGTTGATTAAAACTTTACTTTGCTTTGATCATAAACTCTTGAGTTCCCATTCCTTCTAATCCTTCTTATCTTTCTTTCATCGCCGCACCACCGTTGTTTTCAACCGGAACTATTAACTTCACACCTTTCTCCCACCTTATACAAACATATAAATGGTGAAAATTCCAAGACTGTGCCGCAAAAAGAGAAAGCTTCATCTTCTTCTTCTCGGCCGGCCGACGATAAGATGCCGGTGGAACTTCTGTCACGACCCCAAAACCAACCCTGTCGTGATGGTGCATATCGTGGAACTAGGCAAGCCTACACTCTTAACCAATTTGATTTCTATCATAACAATATTTAAATATTACTTGTTTTCATCAGAGGAAAACTTAAATAAAAGATAAAATCAAACCCAAATGTACTATAAAAAGAGAAATCCCAAAAATTGTTGTCACTAAGTCACGAGCCATACTATAAATGTGCCAAAATACATCAAGACAACAATTGTTTGAGAAATAACTAACAGAATACACAAAGTAAGATAGGGACGGAGAAAGGCGGTCTGCGATTGCCAAGCAGCTACCTCGCTCTCTGCGAAGATGAACCACATCAAACGATCAACTGGCACTATCGTGACCTGGGATACCTGAATCTGCACACAAGGTGAAGGGGTAACGTGAGTACACCAACTCAGTAAGTAACAAGCTCAAATTGTGGGCTGAGAGGTAGTGACGGACTAAACCTCCACATTTATGACATAATCAATGTAAAGAAATCTAGGCACGCTTTCAGTTAACTAGACAGCTCAAAGTGATAAGATAAGTACCGTTCCGAACAGTTTAACATATATATAACTCAAGGTATTCTGCATGCCAATGCATCAGCAGTATGAAATGCACAATGTGCTCCCACCCTCAAATATTCGTCCACTCAGTACTGTATATGGCCCGCCTGGCCCAGGGAAGATCCATCCCAGAATATATACACATCAGACAGAAGTCACTCAGTACTGAGGAAGGTCGATCCATCCCTATGGAGAAGATCCATCTCCAGATAATGATACACGTCACAACCACTCGGTACTGTATATGGCTCAACGACCTAGGGAAGATCCATTCCAGAATACATATACACATCACTGACATCAGTCGCTCACTACCGAGGAAACCAAGCCAATCCAGCCTCATGGGGAAGATCCATCTCCAAATATAAACAATTCGGACAAGATCATGTCTAGGGAAGATCCATCCCTCAAATATCACTGTGCTCACTGGGGGTGTGTTACAGACTCCAGAGGGGTTCCTACAGCCCAAGCGTTATCATAAGCCAGATCCGGGCATAAATCAATATAACATGTTGCAGCGTGCAGCCACATCCCATAACTGTCACTCAATATCAGGCTCTCGGCCTCACTCAGTTATCACTCTCCAGTCTCACTCACATGGGCTCACACGCATCAATGATATAATGCCAAACAACAATAACCGAGACTGAGACATGATATGATATGATATGCATCAACAAGACCGAGTATATAATATCAATGAAACATATGAGATGACAGCAATAGACGACTGCCCGGGTCTCAACATAATCGGCGTGAAGCCTTAACATAGTATTTAGCATGATTAACATGTTTACATTAAACACATTGATATAAGCACAGATATCAACAATAAAGAACCACTAAACGGTGTCATGGAATGAACCAGGTCACGAGTCTCACGATGCACACCCTCACGCCCGTCACTTGACATGTGTCACCCAATTCTAATCACAAAACACGTAATTCGGGGTTTTGAACCCTCGGAACCAAGTTTGGGAGCGTTGTTTACCTCAATCAAGCCAAAACTCTACTCCACAATGCCCTTGTCGCTCGACTCGGCCACAAATCGCCCCACATCTAACCAAAATCATTATTATATCATTAATATTATGCCAAAGGAACGAATCCCACATCAAACTTATCAAATTAACATCACAAGTCCAGAAATTGGCCAAACCTGAACCCCGGGCCCACGTCTCGAAATCCGATAAAATCATGAAACCAAAATCCTTATCCTCTCACGAGTACATACGTACCAAATTTACCAAAATCTAACTTCGTTTGACCCCTCAATCACCCAAATCTTAGTCTCAAGTTCCAAGCCCTAATTCCCCAATTTTCACCCTTAAATCCCACAAATTTCATGCTTAATTAACTGAAAATCACCATAGAATCGAGTGTTAGGTTCAAAACCTCAATGTGTTTCCCCTTGAATCCCTCTTCAAAATCCCTCAAAGGCTTCTATCCCGTTTTAAAAAAGGGTGGAAATAAGAAAAAATCGTGAAGGGTTTAATTTATACCATTCTGACCAGCTAAACCGCATCTGCAGTCCATTCTTCGCACATGCGACCACCGCATCTGCGAAAATTACTTACCCAGCTCGCTCCGCATCTGCGTTTATCATTTCGCACCTGCGGGTTTGCAGGTGCGCTCACTCGCCCGCTTATGTGGAAAATCCCCTAGGCCTCCAACTTTGCACCTGCGACCTCCGCATCTGCGATCTCCCTTCCGTAGGTGCGGAAAACCAGAACTAGCAGCACCGGCTATAATCTCTCAAGTCCAAACTTTCTGATGACCATCCGAAACCATCCCGAGCCTCTCGGGACCTCAACCAAATATACAAACACGTCATATATCAACACCCAAACTTAGTCAAACCTTCAGAACACTTAAAACAACATCAAAACACCGATTCAACCCCGAATTCAAGCCTAATGATTTCTAAACTTCCAAAATTCACCAACGATGCCGAAACCAACCAAACCACGTCCGAATTACCTGAATTTTTTCACACATATCACAAACAACACTACGAAACTATTCCAACTTCCGAAATTTCATTCCGACCCCGATATCTAATTTTCCACTATCGATCGAAAATTGCCAAAAATCTAATTTCGCCAATTCAAGACTAATTCTACCACGGACCTCCGAATAATATTTTGAAACCACTCCTAAGTCCAAAATCATCTAACGAAGCTATATGAACCATAAAAACCAAATTCCTAGATCATTTACTTATAAGTCAACTTCTGGTTGACTTTTCCAACTAAATATACAACTTAAGAGATTAAGTGTCTCGCTTCTCTCCAAAATCAGTCCGAACATGAGCCAACCAAACTAACACAACATAAAAGAGTTGAACCACATATAATGAAGCAGAAACAGGGGAAACAGGGTTAAAACTCTCGGAACAACCGACTGGGTTGTTATAACCTCGTATCGAGGAATTTGTTCCCGGGCCAATTGACTTAACTCCCGATTCAAAGTTGAGAGGCCCTCCTCAGTCCCAGGTCGTTGTGAACCCATGTACCGATACATCTGCTCAATATCGGAAGGCGACCTCAAGAGGGTGAAGGAGGATTGTGGTTGGGAAAATATGGAAGTGGTGGTTCCTTCCCTAGAGGAGGATATCACCACTTACGTGAAAGGTGCCTTACTGTATATACCTACCCTTTTACCATGGGTATGGGCCCCATGGACCCGGTCATACTTGACTTATGCCGCCAGTATCGAGTAACCCTCAACCAAATCTACCCCTCATTCTGGCATATTGTGAACCTGATTAGGTTATTTTCGAGCAAGGTTGAGGGAATGACCTTTACCCTCGACCATTTGATAAGGCTATACAACCCTCATTTTTATCGAGGTGGGTTGATAAAGCTGCAATGCCGGGCCACGAAGACGGTGTTCTCAGGTATCGATGAATACAAAGAGCGAGGATGGATGGGTCGATTCATTCGAGTCAAAACCTCCGACCTGATTCCTGTCGAGAAAATGCCATTCCCCGAGGAATGAAACATGAAGCGTAATTGTGATTTTCGATTCGGGTACCTTACTGTTTTTCTTCTTTTATCCCTTTATTGACTCATGTTCTCTTCTTATAATATAGCTTATCCTTTGGTTTCCCGGTGCAATTTCGGATCTTGAAGGCTGGGTTCGATAACTGGCTTTCACCTCTACCTACGCCAAAAGTTGCTGGCGTGATTTGGACAAAGGTCGATGGGAGGCCAAAAACCATGGCGAGTCTCTTTGCTCGTACATCGAAGTTTCCTTTGTAGTACAATTCTTCCTGACTCGGTTCCTTTACGTGCATGCCTTGGTGAAAATGTGGACACGAGGCCACCTCTGCCCGGGGAGGAGGAGGCGTCGAAGCCAGATAAGGAGAGGAAGAAGAAGAGGGCTTCCCCTTCCAATACCCCCAAGCCGAGAAAAAGTAAAGCTCGGAAGTCGAAAGCTGAGCCCTCTGTTCCTTGCATCGATGAAGGAGGTGAAGATGACGACTGCCAACTGGTAGCTTGAAACACTAGATCTACCGAGCCGGTGGAGCTCGAGGCGGATCCTACTCGGGCTGAGGGCATTTTTTAGGAGGGCTCGAGAAAAGTCTCCGAGAAACAGGGAGGTGTGGATGCCCTCCGCCGTGATAACCATCCGGTGGAGGTGCCTGAAGGGTCTAGCCCCGAGGTCCTTCAGAAGGAAGATAATGTACTAAGTGATTCACTTAGGATAATCAACATCGGTGACTCGCCGCTCGACCCCTCATTCTCCGATCGGGCAATTCCAAAATGCCCGAGCCATGGGTACTCCCGATGTGGGACAGGCCCATGAAGGGAATGCCATATTCCGCGATATAGTCCCGAGCCAGATGCTTCATTCGTGTTCGATGAGGCTCAACGGTTCCTGAAGCAAGTAATTTTTCTCTCTTTGTATTGACTTCATGTTTACTTCATATTCCTTCTAACCTGACTCTCTTCTTTGTATATAGGCCATGGTGCTTCATCGAGAATCATCTTCAAAATCGAAGGCCGAGTTGTATCGGTAAGAGGCAGAGCTCAAGAGGCTTGTAGAGGAGAGGGATGGCCTCAAACTCCTCTACGTTCAAAAGAAGGAGGAGATCACGACCTTTCGAGCTGAGCTTTTGTGAGGGCCCGTCAAGGTCGGGACGAGCTCGTCGAGCAAGTAACGTAATTTCTTGAAAATTCGCTAAGTGTTAGTTCAAGTTTGGTGATGAACACTTCGATTTTGCAGATCCAACAGAAGGGTGAGCTGGTGTTACAGCTCCGAGAGGAAGCTAAGGCGAAGGAGGCTGAAACTCTGTAGTGGAGGCAACATATGAAGCGTCTCACATCGGAGAAGGATACGCTTCAAGCCTAGCTATCATCAGTCAAGAACCAGCTCCAAGTTGTGAGGGAGTAAAAGTTGGCCTGAGCCTGGAAGATTGAAGAGCTCGAGGCTAAGCTGGCCGTCGAGCTTTCTAAGGCTAAGTCTGAGGCAGATGCGCTCGTGGCCTCTTACCGATCTAACGTCGAAGTTGCCAATCTTCGGGCACATGAGATCTCCGCTGCGGCTGAAATTAGATTATCATGTGCAGTCGACCATGTTAGGCGGCAATCTCGGAGAGAGGCTCTCGAGGAAGTGCACGCTCGCGACTTCGATCTCTCGGCCGACATCAAATATGCCAAAGTTATGGAGGCCGAGGCCTTGCTTTCTGATGAAGAGGATTCAACTAGTGGGTCCAGTAGCTGAGAAGGTGAGGATGAGTGCGCCGAAGAAGCGACTCCTGAAGATACGACACCCGAAGATGGGGCTTCCGAGGACAAGGCTCCCGAAGACGTGGCTCCTAGAGTAGATTAGGCTTTAGGACTTTCTTTCCTTTTTTATCTTTTCCGTGTAAGGTCTTGACTTGGCCTTTTGTACATACCATTTGATATATATATAAAAAATTCTTTGATGCCTTCGTATGCTTTTGATTTCCGATATGCTTCTTTGCCTTTATTGAAGTTGTTTGAAATTTTTTATTGTTGTGATACAAATCGTGATCGGGATAAACCCTTAAGATTTTCGTTCTTACGAGGGCAAGTCCCCGAGTTTGAAAATTGTTCGAGACCTTATCTCGGGGGTGGCTCAATCGAACTGACCGATGAGTTATCTTTAATAACCAAGTCTGAATGAATCTTGAGTTTTAGGATAAAGTGAATCCTTAGGTTTTCATCAAATGGTTGTTAAGTATTTCGAGCTTGCCTCTATATACGCTTTAGGTGAATCTTCGAGCTGTAGTCGATGTTTGCTTGAGCTTGGAATAACTGAACCTTCAGGTTCGAATCGATTGAGAGCGAGGTCTTGAACTCTAATTTTATTGGCCCTTAGGCTTTTTTGATCAGCCTTTAGGCTCTTTATATTGGCCCTTATGATCTTTAGATCGGCTCTTAGGCTCTTTATATTGGCCCTTAGGCTCTTTAAGTTGGGCTATTTCGGCCTCTAAGAATGGCTATTATTTCTCCCTTTTCGGCTAAAAGACTTAGTGAAAATTTTTCTATGCCTTAGCATGTGTTTTTTGTACCCATTGGGTTTTTCGAGGGTCTAGTGATCAGAACCCTAATTTTTCTTAACTCGTTTGAGTTAGGATAATTTGACACCTCTTAAGGTTTTTCGAAGGCTGATATTATCGAAGCCTTTAAATTATTCGAGAGTTGATTTTATTGAAGCCCTTTTTTATTTGTTTTGCCGAGGGTAACCTTATTTAACTGTTTTTTCAAAGTATTTGGAGGCCTTTAGTTTATGGCGGAATTTGGACGTCTCCGAGCCGCATTTATTTCGGCCGTAGCCTTTAATTTGATCGTAGTCTTTGATACGGCCGTAGCCTTCGAGGTATGTCTCTTGGACCTGTTTCCCGATAACATTTCAAACTTGTTCGAAACATTAGTCCTTGAGTGTGATGGCCTTGGCCTATATACCGAGGGGTGTCTCTTTGAGGTCTTGTGATTTCGAACTTAGATAGCTCGAGTATGCAGTCCCCCAGTGTTCGAGGTATGATTGTACTTGGCCCTTGAGCCATTTTTCACAAGTGTTAGTTTTGCACAATAGATCAAAATCGTAAGTACATGACTCGTATAGTAGAAATTCTACTTCAAACATGAGATGTTCGAGAAAAGAGAATGTTTTTGTATTATTTATACATGCGTACATATTTTGTTGTCGGGACTCGGCTAATTTATATGTACACGGTTCATTCGACCATTTGGCCTATTACAAAATTCTTCCTATCGAGACCCATTGATACATAACATACGAGGGTGATGCCCCCCAGTATTCGAGGTTGATTGAAAAGAGGCCTTGGATAATGTTGAATTATCCTCAGGTAGCACATAGTTGTTGCCTCGTTAAAAACCTTGCTGGAAAAACCCATTTGGGATAAAAACGGGTCTTAGGGAAAAAGAGTGCAACGCGTACTTTAAAACTTGAGGTCTCGATTTCTTGGATCGAGTTCCTGCAACGAATTAGTTTCAAATGTTTAAGTAAATGAAATAAAAGAGAAATCCATAACTTAGAAATAATACTGTTTGAGAAGCGATATGTTCCAGTTATTCGACAGTGGCTCGCTATTCATCGTTCCGAGCTTGTAAGACCCTTTCCCGACTATGTCGAGGATTTGATAGGGTCCTTCCCAATTAGGATCGATTTTACCGTCATTAGGTCTCGAGTATTGATGGTGACTTTTCTTAAGACTACTCCCCGACTTTGAAGTGTCGAAGATTGGTTCTTCTGTTGTAGTATCTCTCGATTCGTTGCTTTAGTGCGGCCATTCGAACGAGTGCCGCTTCTCGTCTTTCATCTAGCGTTTCATGTCGAAACCTGGCGCTGGGCTCCCCGACTTCTACCAGTATCAAGGCCTCGGAGCCATATACTAGGGAAAATGGAGTTGCTCCGGTACTAGACTTCGATGTTGTCTGATACGCCCATAGAACCTCGGGCAATTTTTCTCTCCACTTCCCTTTGCCTTTGTTTAGCCTTTTCTTCAAGTTTTGGATGATAGCTTTGTTAGTTGATTCATCTTGTCCGTTCCCACTAGGGTGATACAGTGTCAACAGTATTCTCTTTATTTTGTGATCTTCGAGGAACTTTATTACTTTGTTGCCGACGAACTGCTTGCCATTATCACATACTATTTCCGCGGGTATCCCGAATCGACATGCGATGTGATCCCATATGAAGTCGATCACTTCTTATTCTCTAACTTTTTCGAAGGCATGTGCTTCAACCCATTTATAGAAATAGTCAATCATAAATAATATGAACTTAACTTTACTTGGGGCCGATGGTAGATGACTGACGATGCCCATTTCCCATTTCATGAATGGACATGGGGATATGATCGAATGAATTTGTTCTCCGCGCTGGTGAATCATTGGCGCAAACCTTTGACATTTGTCACATCTTCGAACGAACTCCTTGGAGTCTTTTTCCATGTTATCCCAATAATATCATGCTCTGATGACCTTTCGAATTAGTGAATCGACGCCATAATGGTTTCCACAAGTGCCTTCGCGGATTTCTCGCAAAACATAGTCAGTATCTCCCGGTCCCAAGCATACCGCCAATGGACCATCGAACGTTCTCCTATATAACGTTCCATCTTCGTCTAATGTTAATCGAGCGGCTTTAGTCCGTAAGGTCCTTGATTCTTTGGAATCCGATGGTAACTTCCCGTTCTTTAAGTATTCAACGTACTTGTTTCTCCAATCCTAGTTTAAGCTTGTAAAATTAATTTCAGCATGCCCTTCCTCCTTTACATATCTCGAGAGTTGGACGACAGTCCCCGAGTTGATCTTATCTTCTTCGACCGATGACCCCAAATTGGCAAGTGCATCGGCCTCAGTATTTTATTCTCGAGGTATATGTTGTAGAGTCTACTATTTGAAGCGGTGCAATGTTACCTGTAATTTGTCTAAGTACCTCTGCATCTTGTCCTCTCGAACTTCGAAGGTCTCGTTTACCTGGTTAACTACCAGTAGGGAGTCGCACTTAGCTTCGATGACTTTCGCTCCCAAGCTTTTAGCTAGTTCGAGACCTGCAATCATAGCCTCATACTCGACTTCGTTGTTAGTTAATTTGGCAGTTTTGATGGATTGCATAATAATATTGCTCGTAGGAGGTTTCAAAATAATACCGAGCTCGGACCCTTTCACAATCGAGGCTCCGTCCGTAAAGAGGGTCCATACCACCGATGATGTACTCGATTTCAGCAGAAGTTCCTTTTCTACTTCGGGTACGAGGGTTGGCGAAAAGTATGCCACAAAGTCTGCTAATATTTGAGACTTGGGGGTTTATATTCAATATCGTACCTGCCAAGTTCGACGACCCATTTGTCCAATCGTCCCAATAATTCGAGTTTGTGCAAAACATTTCAGAGTGGGTAAGTGGTGATCACACATATGGGATGACACTGAAAATATGGCTTTAATTTTTTAGATGCGCTTATTAATGCGAGTGCCAGTTTCTTTAAGTGTGGATATCTAGTTTCGACATCTCCTAAGGTTTGACTCATGTAGTAAACTGTAAATTGCGTACCTTGTATTTCTCGAACCAATACACCACTTACCGCTATGTCAGAAACTACCAAGTATAGGTACAACTTCTCATCTGCCTTCGAAGTGTGGAGCAAAGGTGGGGTCGATAGGTATCGTTTCAATTCCTCTAATGCTTCCTGGAATTCCGGGGTCCATGTAAAGTCATTTTTCCTTTTGAGTAAGGAAAAGAACCTATGGCTTCGATCTGATGATCTCAAAATGAATCGGCCCAGGGCAACTATTCATCCGGTTAGCATCTGAACGACTTTCACGCTGTCCACGACGGTGATGTCCTCGATGGCCTTGATCTTATCGGGGTTGATCTCGATTCCCCGATTTGACACCATGAAGCCGAGGAATTTTCCCAAGCCGATCCCGAAAGCACACTTTTCGGGGTTAAGCTTCATGTTGTACTTCCTCAAAATTTCGAACGTTTCCTGCAAATGAGTCAAATAGTCCTCTGCGCGCAGGGACTCAACTAACATATCATCAATGTAAACTTCCATTGATTTAGCTATATGTTCTTCGAACATCTTGTTAACCAGGCGTTGATATGTAGCTCCCGTATTTTTTAGCCCGAAGGGCATTACATTATAACACTAGGTCCCGGACTTAGTGATAAAAAAAGTCTTTTCTTGGTCCTTTGGGTCCATCTGGATCTGATTGTTCCCAAAATAGGCGTTGAGAGAGGTAAGTATCTCGTGGACGGCCATGACATCGATCATTACATTGATGTTAGGCGGTGGGAAAGAGTCTTTCAGACATGCTTTGTTCAGGTCCTTATAGTCTACACACATTCTAAGTTTGTTCCCCTTTTTGGGGACTACGCCTACATTACCTAACCATTTGGGATATTTTACTTCCCGAATGGATCCTGTTTTAAGAAGTTTTGTTACCTCCTCCTTTATGAAGGCATTCTTTACCTCGGATTGAGGCCTTCCCTTTTTCTTTATCGATCTGAACTTGGGATCCAGACTCAGTCGGTGAGTCGTTATCTTGGGCGGGTTCCTGTCATGTCTAAATGGGACCATGAAAATCAATCCATGTTATTAATAATGAATTGTATGAGTTTTTTCCTGAGTTCAGGGGTTAACCCCGTTCCCAGGTATATCTTTCGTTCGGGTAGATACTCGATTAGTATCACCTGCTCCAGCTCCTCGACCATTGACTTGGTTGCATCCGACTCTTCGGGAACGATGAAAGTTTGAGGAGTGAGAAAATCCTCTTCTTCACCTTCGATTACCTGTTTCTCTAGTTCGGTCGAGGCTAGGGACGGTGATTGCTATTTGGCCGCTTGGTTATCTTTGTCACTCGATTTATTTGAGGTCGATTATGCTGATGTCGACATCACCTCATAGACCGCAAACATTTTCTTTGCAGTGTGTTGTTCCCCATAAACTGTTTTCACACCATCCACTGTTGGGAACTTCGTCATTTGGTGAAGGGTCGATGGAGCTGCTCTCATGTGTTGGATCCAAGTCCTTCAGATCAGTGCATTGTATCTCATGTCGCCTTCGATGACATGAAATTTTGTGTCTTGGATGGTCTCGACCACGTTCACTAGCATGTTATCTCCCCCTTCGTTATTTCACTAGCCATGTTGAAGTTGTTCAGGACTCGAGATACATGTACAATCTGGTCTAGCAGGCCGAGCTGCTCTACGACCCTCGATTTGATTATGTTTGTCGAACTACCTGGATCTACTAAAACACGTTTAACTTGAATTTTATTTAACAAAATAAAAATTACCAGGGCGTCGTTGTTCGACTGAGAGATGCCTTCCGCTTCTTCATCGTTGAACGATAGAGTGCCTTCGGGCACATAGTATCGAGTCCCCTTCTCTCTTGTGATTGATACTTTTGTGCGTTTGAATACAAGCCCTTGCGGGATGTCGACCCCACCGACGATCATGTGAATAACGTGCTGAGGTTCTTTTTGCTCATTTTTTTTGTTGGCGTCTCTTTCCCTGAAGTGATTTTTGGCTCGACCAGTGAGGAATTCTCGAAGCTAGCCTTCGTTGAATAATCAAGCTTCTTCATCCCTCAGCTGTCTGCAATCTTCAGTCCTATGGCCACGTGTGCCATGATACTTACACGTCAAGTTTGGATTTCTTTGAGAAGGATCGGTTTGAATAGGTCTGGGCCATCTAGTGTATTTGATACTTCCGATAGCCGACACAATCCCCGATGTATCAACACTGAAATTATACTCCGATAACTGAGGTGCTTATGTGGGATCCACATATTTATCGAAGCCAGTTTTACTCATGAGCCCTCGATAGTTCTGCCCTGAGTCACCCCTTCGATCGTTCGGGGTAGAATTGCATACCGGACCATTATTCCTTCGATCTGATACATATGGCTGATACCAATCTTTATTCGGCCTTGATTCTCTATCGACATCTCTCTGCTTTTACTTGTCGACCGGTTTGGATGTATTGAACCTGAGGGGGCTCCCAGTTGGTCTTCCTCGACCCTAATTTTCGACTGATCTCAGTTGTGAACATCCGCCCAAGTCACAATCGGGTACTCTATTAAATTCTGCTTCAACTGGCTCGAGGCGATCGAACTCCGCTCGTTTAATCCTTGGGTGAAAGCTTGAACTGCCAAATCGTGAGTAACTAGTGGTAATTCCATACATTCCATTTGGAATCGAGACACGAACTCTCTTAGCATCTTGTTATCTCTCTGCTTCACTTTGAAAAGGTCTGATTTTCTTGTTGCGACCTTTATGGCCCCGACATGTGCCTTAACAAACGAATCCGCCAACATGGCGAATGAATCGATAGAGTTCGGAGGCAAGTTGTGGTACCAAATCGTAGCTCCCTTCGACAGGGTCTCCCCGAACTTCTTTAGCAACACATACTCGGTTTCGTCATCCTACAAATCATTAATTTTTATGGCACACGTATAAGAAGTGACGTGCTCATTGGGGTTTGAGGTCCCGTTGTATTTAGGTATATCGGGCATACGGAACTTCTTTGGGATGGGATTCAGATCCGCATTCGGAGGGAACGGTTTTTACACAAACTTCTTGGAGTCTATTTCCTTTAAGATCGATGGTGCCCCCAGTATCTGATCAACTCAAGAGTTATAAGTTTCCACCTTCTTGTCGTTGGCCTCGATTTTCTTTTCTCCTGATTCTATTCTCTTAGTAATCTCCTCGAGCATTCTCATTATAGCAGGGTCGGTTGTCGAAGTATTATCACCCGATCTTTCAGGCACTGGCTCGGTACGACGAGTAGCCTCTTGTTCGACCCTATTCGGTGTCCTATGCTGGCTTTGCAACCGAGCAATGGCATTTTATTGGGCTTGCAACATTTCAAATATAACCTGGAGGCTGACTCCTTCATCCCCTCTGCCCTGAGTACCTCGATCGTCAGTTCGACCCTCTTTGCGTACGCTTCCATCGGGGTCCCCCCTAAATCTGCATTCAAAGCAACATGTGAACGAGCATCGACTGGGTTTGCGGGCGGTGCTCCTCCGAGGTCAGCCTGTGGCACCTTGATTCCTGGAGCGATAACATTCTCGTTCTCTCCGTGGAGTCCGAGACCGTTGTCACCATGTGTAGCTATGTTTTGTGTGTTAGACATGATTTAATCCTGAAAAAAAAAAATCTTGACAAGAAACAAGTGAAAAATAATGTGTTATATTAGAATTAGCATTGAGCGATTACTATTATCCTTAACCCCACGGTGGGCGCCAAACTGTTTACCTCAAAATACGAGTAACAATTAAACTTGTAATGTGGTTATAATGATATGTGATATGATTTGATGCCAATTATTAAATGATTAGATGAATAAATAAATTAAATGATTGAAATAGATCAAACCAGTGTAATTGCAAGTTATCGACCTCGGTTTGGAATATACTCGAGATCAAGTGCCAAGAACAATAAGAACAACGAGAATAATATGAACAATAAGAACAGTAGAAAATTAAGAGCGAGTAAAAGAGCAGAGTGTTTGTACTTCTCGGTGAATGCGTATATGATTCGTGCGTTACAAATGAACATGGTTCCTCTTTATATAGTAGAGGAATCCTAAATAAGGTATAACTCTAATTTCGGAAGTAAAATACATGATTTATATCAGTAACCGTTAATGGTTCTGCCAATTCCGAGATTCTTGCCGAGATTGGTGATCGATTGTGGATATCTTGTGATTCCGTTACTTCGGTGTCGATTTAGCCTGATCTCGATCCCTCAGTTTTCGTGTTCTTCGAGCCTGAACTTGCTTCGATACTGGCTCACTCTCGAGGCATACCCTCGAGCTTGTAAAACCGGTGTGGTCGATTTTAACCGTATACAGAGAGGCATGTCTGTATTAAAGACAATGTGACAATCCCATATAAAGCTAAATGTCTAATTAATGCTATAGCACGCCCATAAATATCGTGCTATTTGTACATCATGCTCCTTTACAATTATGAATTTAAGAAAATGATCGTTTTAGATCTCTTATGTGTAAAAGACACAATAAATTTTCCATGTATAAAAAAAAAGTAGGGTCATAAAATTAAAAATAAATTTGTAAAGAGCCAAAAAAATCAGTTGACCCTTAAATATCTCTTTGCTTTATTTAATAATTTCGTTCATTTCCGTACTTTTCAAGTAGTAATAACAATCAAGTGTACATCCTTTTTATTTGTGTTGTGGTTTACCACTTTAAACGGTAACAAGGAATAGCTAAGATCAGGAAACCAATTCGGAATCGGAAATGTAAGGAGAAAATATAACGGATTTCGGGTTTTGGGTTGGGTCGAAACCCATATAATAAAACGGGCAATTGAGTCTCTCTTTGGTCCAAGTTGGGTTATCAGTAGCGGTAGACCCGCCAGAGACTCTTGTTTCATCCTTCAATTGTTTTTTACACAGAGAGCGTCGTCATCTCCGATCAATCCCGTTTCTTCATCGCCAGGATCGCCACCTTTCTCCTTCCCCCCCCCCCCCTCTCTCTCTCTCTCTAGTTATTCGTAAGTCTCTTCATCCGTACTTACCAAATTTGCATGTTTATTATCAGATCATCTAATGGATCGGCACAATTAAAGTTGCTTATCTTGTTTCGAAGTTCGAAATTTCTATGTGATTACCAATGTTTTTTGTTTTCGTATACATCATTGATTGTCTATGACAAATTTGTTCGGTTTAAAGAAGATTTCTTATGGATTAAATTTTTTGTTGCCAATTCGTGCTTGGTACACCACTGATGTTTTACTTGTTTGTTCCTGTAGCTTCTTGTCTTATTTAATGGGTTAACTAGATGTGATAACTATCAGCTGCATCTCGTGTAAGTTGCACAAAAAGATAAACCCAATGCGGGTTGGTTTTAAAGACTTTGGGGTTAGGGTTTCTGTATTGAATAAAATAAGATTGATTGGAGGTCCGTGATTTCAATAGGATTTTACAACTCCAGCTCATGTGTTTTTCTCAGGTGCTTTCAGTTGGTTAGCCAAGATTTTACTTCCCTGACAATGTTTAATGCACAATTTGATCTTTTCTTTGCAGTCTATAGCCTTTTTTTTAAAGAGATTTACATTAAGGTCTTCAAAAAGTACCAGTCTTGTCACTCGCAAAGTTTAGCATTGAAAAACCTCATATCAGTTTAAATGTGTATTACTCTCATTTGTGTTCCTTTTTTAAGATCTTTGCTGGTCAATTTTCAATTTTTCGGATCATCAGTTCTGGATTGGCACAATGAAAGTTGCTTATCTTGTTTCTAAGCTGAAAATTTTAATTTGATTACCAATTTTTTACGTTTTTGTATACTTCATTTTAGTGTCTGACAGTAAATTTGTGCGATTTATAGAAGATATCTTATGGGTTGTTTTGTTTCTTGTTGCCAATTCGTGCTTGGTATACCACACTGCTTGTATCTTGAATATTGTTTGATTGTTCTTTGCTTCTATGTCTTCTTTCATGGGTAAACTCGGTGTGATAACTATCAACTGCATCTCGTGTAAATTACAGGAAAGAGAACTTAATGTGGGTTGGTTTTAAAGACTTTGGGGTTAGGGTTTTCATATCGAATAGGGAAAAATTGATTTGGGCTCCAAGATTTCTCCAGGATTTTAGAACTAGAGGGGGAGCTTAGTGCACTGGCTGTTATTTGTATAGTTATTTTTTCGTAATACTATCCCATACCCTCTGCTCAAACATGGTGTGTGGATAGATAATATTCCATATCTGAGGAAGAATATGCTTCACTAGCATTTCCATCTCTTGAGCAAGGACTATATATTTATTGGTGTATTGTCCTCTGCAGTGTATATAGACTGAAGTTGAGCTGAACCGCATCCTGCTGATATCTTTTGGGAACAATATGCAGCAAGCTGTTCAGCCAAGGTCTTTTGCCAATGGATTTGGCCGTCGGAAAGGCGAAAAAGAAATGGGTACAAGGTTGGAGAGTAGAACGCAGTCTACAAAAACGACTTCCAGCAGGTTGACAGGTGTAGGTGAGAGCTGCTAACTTAGAATTGTCTGTATTTCTTCATATCCTTAATTCTTAACTGCCATGAATTTCAGGTAAAAGGGGAGCATATGAAAGCCCTTCACATGATCGACTAGTTTATTTTAGTACATGTCTTCTTGGACATGAAGTGGAAGTACAGATACTGGACGGATCCGTGTTTTCAGGGATATTTCATGCAACAAATGCTGACAAAGATTTTGGTATGTCTGGAAAACTAAAATTAGATTTCTTTTGTTTTATTTTATCCAGTATTGATGACCCTGAACATTGTTCTGTCATGTATTCAGCTATTTTGCATTTGACGTTTGCTTCTATCATTGAACTTTGCTCAGGTATTATTCTGAAAATGGCCCACTTGATAAAAGATGGTTCCCAGGGGAGGAAGAATACTCCTGAATCTTTGATCAAACCTCCAACAAAGACTTTGATAATACCGGGTAAAGAGCTTGTGCAAGTTATCGTAAAGGTTTGTGTGTAACTTTTATGATTTTTGTTTGCAATTGTTTTATTTACTTTGGTAAAAGATTCTAACTTTGGCATAGTTCTTAAATGATCAACCAAACAATTGACACTGTGATATAAGATTGTGGTGGCATTTCATGCAAGACTAAGATATAAATAGAATCAGATTTTATGGCTGTCTATCTATTTGGTAAATCTGTAATAATGGGGCTATTGCTTTGAATAGGGTGTGCCTGCAACTTTAGATGTCTTCCAAGCCGAATTGCTGCGGGAAAAGCAGCAGGAGCTTTTGACAGATTCATGCATATCACAGTCCCAGCATGTTGAGGTAGAGAGGCAGTTGGAACGTTGGGTGCCTGATGACGATGCTCTTGAATGTCCTGAGCTGGATAACATATTTGATGGCCACTGGAACAGGTTATTAGATCAAACTAGTTTTGTTCATCTGATATTTGTCAAAGTACTTAACTTTTCAGCTATGATGAAATTAAGCACCAAACCTCCCTCCCCTCAACAACACCGCCCCCCCACCCCCCACAAAAAAAAAGGGATCATGATTTATCAACATGTAGTAGAAATATCCTGTGTTCTTGGATAAACTGACTATTACAATGGAATATTTAAGAAAAGAATCTGCCTATGGTTACCATCTTTTTTTTTATGTTTACCCGTTCCTAATTACCCTTCTGCGTGCTGAAAATGTTAAACTTCAAGTGGGATTTTGTTTGATTTTCTTGAGGTAATCATACTCACATAAGCATTTTATTGATTTGACTCTTCTCTCTCTCTCTCTCCCCTTAGACCGCTGTTTACTTCCTTTTTTGGAAGTTGTTTGTGATCTTCTTCCATTCTGTAAAAATTCTTTTAACAAATATTTTGGAATGAAAGAAAGGACAAAAGCAAGGGGAGAAGGTGAAAGAAAGAATGGGAGGAGAGGGAGGAACGAAAGTATTAGTTTTTGTTTTGTTTTACACACTACTCTCCCCAGACCCCACAAGTGGGATTAGACTGGGTATGTTGTTGTAGAAGCCTAGAAGGAACTTAATGGGTCCATGGAGATGAATATCCTTCTTGATGTATTTGTTTTGTTTTGTTTGTAAGCCCAAGATTCTTGGATGTTGCAGAAGTTCCAATAAAGAGGTCTCCTTTCCCCTCTGTTCTTGAATTTTTGATCCCTGGCCATGTCTCTCCAGTCTATCCTTCTCTCCCATTTCTTGGCCAAATATTCAACATGGAAAGTGAAATATTAGGAACTCTCATTTTTTTCCACCCTTCGCGTGAGTTAAATATCCATAAACCTGAGCATATCCGAATTCAATGTTTTCTGGAGTAGGGAGTTGAGTTGAACTGTGCAGGAAATTAGACATGGAAAATATTCATGTTCTTTAACCCTTTCCGAAATCATTCAAATCCTTTTCTGATGTCTCTAGGTAGAGTGTGTCTTGGCGGAAATCGTCAGTTCATGCTTTTGTTCTGCTTTTCCTTTGTGCTGCCTATTACAGAGGGGAGAAACCCGTTCCTTTCCCGTATTCAAAGATCTCTTCTACTTCTTAATTTGAAGATTATTGGAAGTCAAATTTGATTTTGGTGCTCTTTCTCTGCTCATTAGTGGTGCCAGATGATTGCTTGGAATGGTTGCTCCACAGCTGTATTCTTCAATTAGTAGCTATACATGCCTATAAGATTTCTTTTTCCCCTCTGGTGTCAAATTTGTGCTAGTTGTGAATTATGTTTCTTTAGCAAGTGTTTACCGGCTGTCTACCAATATGACAATGTGTTTCACCTACTATGTCACTGAATGTGTGCTTGCAGGGGCTGGGATCAGTTTGAGGTCAATGAAACACTATTTGGAGTAAAAAGCACATTCAATGAGGAACTTTATACTACAAAGCTTGAGAAAGGTCCTCAAATGAGGGAGTTGGAAAAAGAAGCTTTAAGAATGGCTAGGGAAATTGAGGGTGAGGAAACACGTGATCTTCATCTAGCAGAGGTGAGATTTACATCGTTACCTTTTTCTTGTGCAATGTTCTAAAAAATGATAACTCTGTTGCTTAAAGCGATGAGTAATGAAACCGAGGGGTCCTCGCTTCACTGTCCGAAGTAAAACAACAATGAGCAATGAAACTGAGGGGTCTTTGCTTTACATGGGCGAAGCAAAGCAACTTCAAAGAAGCGTGAGCGTCCGATAGTAAGGCGCAAGCGATCCGACTGAGAAGTCGCGTCTGTAATTTGACATTAAAAGATAAAAAGAATAATAAATGGTGCTGTTTACTATCTGAACACTAGGATACCTTTCCAGATACACTTCAGTGTTCTCTTCATGTCTTTTTTCTTCTTCACTGGTTTGCAACAACCTTTCTTTGCTTTTCCTTGCTTCTATCTTATTTTTAATATGACCCATTGTTCTTTCATTTTTTGTTCTCCAATTCTTGATTTGTAGGCTGAATGCTAGGGCAATAACGAAGTGACCCTTTGCCTTGTCAAAAATATAAAATAAGAATGACTCTTTGCTATTTAAAATTTATTATTACTACTGTTACTAAAACTATTATATATGTTATTGATGTTGCAAATTAACTTTTTATGGCCTTCTAGTTGAAAATTAAAAATCGAAAATCAAATTTGTAGTTGAAGTTATCTTCTTGTGAGCTTGCTGAAGTACACTTTAATGGTATTTATTTGAACGGTTGAATTTATTATTTCACTATTTTTATGAGATATTGAATTCGGTAACTTTAATTACTATTTTGATGTTATAAGAACTGATTCTCATATGCTAGGGAATTTTTGCATCATCTGTAAATTTTGCACTTAACTTCAAAGCGTGCTTCGCTCACATCTCGCTTAAACCCCTAGGAGTCTTGTTACTTTTTTGCTTTCTGCTTTTGAGAACACCGATATCGTTAATCCTTGGTTTTCTTTCCATCCTCTAATGGTTCTTGTTCTGCCTTTTGATTTTAATTTCTTCACTTGTTTTGGAATTATATTTTCACAGGAGAGAGGAATTCAACTTCATGGGAACCTTGAAGTTGATGAAGAAACCAGATTTTCAGCAGTTGTTAGAGGGGTTGATGATAGTGGATATGATGACTGTGAGGACATACTGGTGGATTCACGTAATGATGAAACATTCACTGGCACGAGTGTTGGGAAAGTTGTTGATGGTGCAGATTTCTCATCAAGATCTTCCTATACGGTAAGGGTGCTCATTTAGGCTCATTGTGTCTTGCATAAACTATTCCTTTATGGAATGAGAACTTTATTCGTCTGTGTCAATGTATTGCTAGGTAAGGTTTTGTCGGTGCTTAATTTATTTCGACAAACTGAGGCATTTAATTGGGATATACCTGATGTAGGAAGATGGTTTTCTAACTATTCAAATGTCTCAACTAGTTGGAAACTTTATCGCGGAGTAATGCTGTGAAAGTGCTGGCAAATACAAGAACTATCCATGCCTTTTAGACATAAGTCCTGCTACCAAGAAATTTCTCTTAACTTTCATAGATCGAATGAAATGGTTTAAAGTGGCACCCAAAGATGTGACTTAGCGGTCAATGAAGTTTTAATGAATGGGAGACTAGGATTCAAATCCCAACAAAGGAAAATAAATTTTAGGCGATTTCTTTTCATCATTCTAAGCTTATAGAGTTATTCCATACCTGTGTTGGTGGGAGGTAGCAGGTAGCCAGATGCGCGGTTGACTAGTTGAGGTGTGCGCAAACTGACCTTATATACCACCAATATCAAAAATACAAAAATAAAAGAGGTCTTTAAAGTGTCTGTGTTCATGTGTTAGTTCTATGCCTTTGATTCTGCTTGTATCTTAAGATCACATCTCCAGTGTTAGTCTTGCCTTATGTGTAGGATGAATTGCAATCTTCTCATTTGAGTACCAGCAGGAATGTCTATCAGACTTACTATGATGATCATAGCAAACAGTCATCAGCTAAACATGTTCCTCAAAGTGCCTCGATGATGGATGAGAGCAGGTTGTTACAGTCTCTCTTTCTGACATTCTGACTGTTCTTCTCTACCTAGTCTGAGAAGTCTACTTTCTCTTATCATTTTTTCTACTTTTAAAAGAGAAAGCTTAAATACAATAAACTCTTACCCCCTTTAGCTATCAATTTTTTATTGCTCTGACCATGTATTCCTTTAGGGGGCATAAGATCACCTTCAGTGAACATGATGGAGCTAGTTGCAATGATGAGGAGATGAGAATGCAAATGGTAGCTGAACTTTAACTCCCTTAAATGCTTATTGCTTTCGTTAAAAATCTATTTCTTTACTATTTCTTTTTTTCTTGCTTGGAAAAGCTCTCATGGTCAGTACTCGTTGTTTCTTGTAGTTAGCTGATGAGGCTCAAACATCAATACTTGAAGGTGAGTTTCTCTTGAGGTTCCACTAGTCAAATATCCATGCCTGCAACTCCTAAGGATAGGTTTCTTATAAATATTTCCCTTCTTGCTACATTGCTGCTAGTTGACTTGTATCCTATCATCTTCTCTTCACTTTTTTTCCCCTCAAAATAGCTCCGCTCAGAAATTGATATTTTAATATTAGGATCATAGGATGTTATACTCATCTAAAAGAAAAAATTGTTGTCTGCCTCAAGATTGTTGAGCATGTCACTTTGGTTCTTCGCCATCAGTAAAACAAAAAAAATATACCACGTCAATGTTCTGATCTACTGCCCACCAGCTAAAAGAATGGCTGGTGGTGGTTGGTGAAGGTCTAGCAAGGTAAGCTTCCAACGATGCTAGGTTCCTTGTAGCTTTTGCACATCTCGAAAAAAACTTCTATTTTAACGTATTGGATGCTGAACAGTCAAAATAGGTAATATAATTAATCCTGGTAGTGTCACTTGTATATCATGAGAATCAAGGATGCTAGTGGTTGGTGAAGGTCTAGCAAGGTAAGCTTCCAATGATGCTAGGTTCCTTGTAGCTTTTGCACATCTCGAAAAAAACTTCTATTTTAACGTATTGTATGCTGAACAGTCAAAATAGGTAATAATTAATCCTGGTAGCGTCACTTGTATATCATGAGAATCAAGGATGCTAGTGGTTGGTGAAGGTCTAGCAAGGTAAGCTTCCAATGATGCTAGGTTCCTTGTAGCTTTTGCACATCTCAAAAAAACTTCTATTTTAACGTATTGTATGCTGAACAGTCAAAATAGGTAATATAATTAATCCTGGTAGCGTCACTTGTATATCATGAGAATCAAGGATGCTATTGGCTCCTTAAAGCGATTCTTTTTAATGGAAAGTTTATGGTTAACTAAATTAGCTTCCCTTTTTAATTATAGTTTATCCCCTTCTCGCTCATCTTTTAAGTGCTTAAAAAATGTGTCTCTGCCTCATTTTATTGCACATCTGTTGATTTTAAGGTTTTTACATGTAGATTCCAAGTCATCACGACTGAAAAAGGAAACGTCGGATAAGGGTGGATCATCTGCGGATGTCTCCACATCGTCTGCTCCTCTCAAGTGCCAGGATAAGATCACAGGTTCTTCTAGTGAAAGGGGGCCTGTTGCGTCTTTCAAGAGTCAAGACATTGCCCGATCAGCTAATTCTTGTGTCAGACCTATTAGTTCTGCTTTATCCTCTATTGATAAAGCAGGTGCTGCATCTAGCAATGGATTGTCACGTAGCTCTTCAGTGAGTTCATTTTCCTCAGAAAAATCCACAAAGTCCACATTGAATCCTCATGCTAAGGTAAGACTTCTTCTTTGATACCTTTTTCTATTCAACAAAGGATGACTATCAGTAAGCAATCATTTCAGGAAGTTTTGACGGGCTCTTCTTTTCAACGTTCTGGCAGGAATTTATATTTAATCCCAATGCGAAGAGTTTCGTCCCATCTCAAACGACTTTAAGACCGGCATCTCCAGTGTCTGATAATTCCTTCTACTATCCAGCTGGGGTGGCTGCTATGCCACACATGCATGGCATGTCCGTGGGCATTGGGGTAATGATGCTTTTATGTATTATTACTGATTGGTGTTGCTTTTATGAATGCTTGTTTTTATGAATGCGGCTTGGCTGGGTACTTTTGATGCCAAGCATGGTTGAGTCTTGATGATCTGGGTTTCATTGGGATAGGCAGTTTCCATACTGGTATTTCATCCTACATCTGTCCAACTCTATCAAATGAAATATATTGTCCAACTCTACTTGCAAATGATTCTCTCTCCTTTTTTTTTTTTTTTTGGTGAAATGGTACGGAGTTGCAAATGATTCTTAGGAATGTTAATTTAGTGGAATAACTGAATCTTAAAAATATTACATAATATGTTCACCATAGTGGTCTGAAAATCAGTAGTTCATTGTTACACCGAGAAGAGCACAAAAAAAACAGTGAACCTATCATAACCTCGTCCTTTATCTGGGCTTAAGACCAGCAACGTGGCCTAAGCTTGAGGGATGCCACACAAGGACTTCCGAAGGGTCATCTGGCCTAGTACTTCGCCCAAACACACTTGATTTTAGAGTTTTACGAATAGTAAACGGTAAAAGGGTAACAGCCACCTTGTTTTTTTATGTTTCGTTAATTGATTCTTTTACGTCTTTTAATGGTTAATGTATCATAGATCCAATTCTGTTGACTAGCGATTAGTGAGATCCCCTTTAGACTAGATTTTTGGAGTATTCTTAAGGAACTGAGATGCAAGATTGAATTGCAAGCTATTTTCAAATTGCTATAGCTGGTGAAGTTCACAAAGAATCTGCTTGCATCTTTGTGAACTGGACATGCTGTTGCTTCTCTCTCTCTCTCTCTCTCTCTCACTTTTTCCTTTTTGGAGGGTGGGGCAGAGTGTTCTGATGTTAAATGTTGCTAACGTACTATTTGCAGGTTGGTCCATCGTATGGTGGACATCAGCCTGTTATATTTAATCCACAGGCTACACCTGCACCGCAGCCATACTTTCATCCAAATGGACCTCAGGTTTGTCCTTTTTTTGGTCATTCCCCATAGTACGTGCTGGTTCTTCTGCCTGTAATATAGGAGAGATTTGGTTAATGCACTAGTCGTTCTGCCTATTATATTGAATTGGATTGCATAATGTTTAAAATCTCCTCCTTTGATTGCAGTATGGACAGCAGATGATGATTGGTCACCCTCGGCAAGTTGTCTACATGCCAACTTACCCCCCTGTAAGAATCTTTTTCTGGAATGTACCCTTTACTTTTTCAGTCTTGCAGTTTTCTGGCCATTTAATAGCTCTCATTGTGATAAAAGTCAACTTTGGTTACCTTGCTTGATAATGAATTAATGATCCTTAACATAGTAGGCAATGCTTAAGAGGAATTTTCAACAAAAATAACGTAACACTAACTACACCTTAATATCAAGCAAGTTGTCGTCGGTCATATTGCTTATGCTTTTCTGAGCCGAGGTCTATTGGAAACATCCTCTCAATCTCCACAAGGTAGGGGTCAGGCTGTGTACTCACTACCCTCCCCGTACCCCACAATATGGGATTATACTGGATGTTTTGTTGTTGTCGTCGGTCATATCCTCATTATCTATGTCACTCCATTTAAGTTTGTCTTAGTCCAATTTACAACAACAACATAACTAGTATAATTACGCAGACCTTACCCCTACTTGGAAACGTAGAGAGGTTGTTTCTGATAAATCCTTGGCTCAAGAAAAGGTGAAAAAAGAAGAAAGGAAAGAAGAAGAAGAAGACAAAAGACGAAAAGGAAAAAAGGGGAGAAAAGGAGAAGCCGAAAAAGGAAAAGTAGCATCAAATTGTAACAATAGGGAAAGAAGATAAACAAAGCGAACAAAACAACTGGCAAATAATAGAGATCGAAGAATATGAAAGTACACGAGTGCTACTGATACTACTGGGTCATGTTCTCAGTGAGCTGAAGTAGCGGCATGACCTGCGTAATCACCTCTCCTTAATACTTCTTTGGTCTACCTCTACCTCTCACAGATCCACCATGGCCAACCTCTCACACCTCTTAATAAGAGCATCTATCCTTCTCCTCTTCACGTGTTCGAACCATCTTAGCCTTGACTCCTGTATCTTGTCCTCCACGGGGGCCACTTCCACTTTGTCCCGAATAACTTCATTCTTAATCTTATTTCCCCCGGTATGCCCACATATCCATATCAACATTGTCATTGCGGCTACTTTCATCTTCTGAACATGGGAGTTCTTGATTGGCCAAGACTCAGCTCATGCAGTATAGTAGGTTTAACCATCACTTTGTAGAACTTACCCTTAAGTCTCGGTGGCACATTCTTATCACACAGAACACCGGATACGAACCTGCATTTCATCCCCGCACCAATACAATGTGAGACCTATTCATTACCTTGGATTATAGACCCGAGATACTTGAAACTACTTCTCCTGGGGATGACTTGAGTATCAAGCTTCACATCCACGTCTGCGTCATGAGTTCCATCACTGAACTTGCACTCGAAGTATTCTGTTTTGGTCTGTCTCAGTCCAATTGATAAAACAAAATTAGTTTTTGTAGCACCAGAAATTCTCTGCCTTTTGGCAAATAAGTCCTTTGACAAGGCCAAAGACCCTAATGAACATTGGACCCAAATGCCAATCTAACACGTGCTTAGTTGAGCATGTCCCAATGTATTTTGCATTTCAAGGATACACCATAGATTGGCTAGCTTCACGCTGGCTATCTACCTGCCACAACTCTCTCCTCTTTTTTCAAGAGTTGGGACTAGCAATATAAGCAAGTTCACACGGCAATATGATGGAATTTCCCATTTATCTGATGATGCTTCTGCTGGTATAAGGATAATATAATAACAAACTATCAGCTTTAGCTTTCTTTCTTTATCTTGGTGCCAACAGGAATCGCCATATAAGGGAAGAGAGTATTGACCAGCTGGTTGATGACCTGCATCGCTTGATGGAGTAACCCAATTGCTGATATGTGAGAGAAGTTTCTGACAGTAGATTGCATGGATCATGTGTTGGTGCATAAAGTCCTGCTGGCTGATAAAATAGCTGCAATTTCTGCCTGCTGGCTGAAATGGTTCTGCTAGCACTCCTGTGTATGTCATATTAGTTATTTTGGTTTCGTAATCATAGATTCTTTTTTTTTTTTGTAAGCTCTTTGTGTTTGGCGTACTGCCGTATATTTTTCTTCTTCAGGTTTTTATTTTCTCGACAAAATTTTAACCAATCTGCCCTAAATTATCTTATTATGCGATGGTGGTTGTTTGTGAAATTCGTTTTTATTCATACTTGTATCATGTTTTTGCTCTTTTGCTGGTGCAATATGGTAGTTCTATGGACGAATTTTTATTTTTCTATTCTGATTTTAGTACTGGTGTCACTTCCTCGTCCTTCTGGCAATTTAACTGCAGTCTTTGCTATAACGAGTTGGTGCAATAATATTCATGACACTGACGTTGCCGTGTACGAGGTGGTCAAATGGCATTAATTATTCATTTGTAAGGTAAAAATTGCACGGGACACCCTATTTGGTCGCTCCATTTAACTTATTCCATTTTTTAAAAAGTTTTTAATTTGTACCAACTTTTTAAATAACTTCAGATCCCTTTCTTCTCCTCCTCTTCATTTTCTTCTTCTTTCTTCTGCTGCTGTTGGTGCTGCTATGGAACTTCAGTTTTTGGGATGATTGCATAAATATGTTTATCAGAGCTGAAGTTCGCCAGTTACAAAACAAAAATCTGAAGTTCGCCAGTTACAAAAATAAAAACTTCAGCTCTAGAGCTGGAGTTCGCCAGTTACAAAAACAAAAACTTCAGCAATTACAAACAAAAATTTTACGTTAAGACGTGCACAAGTTAAACAAAAACTTCAACAAATAGAGAACAAAACTTCAGCTACTATGCTTAAGTTCATTAATTACAAACAAAAACTTCAGGACACTTGGTTCAACACACTTGCTACTTCAGTCCCGTCTACTAGAATGCTAAAGTTTTGCGTGATTGACTTTGCTACTTCAGCCCCGTATGTTTGTGACACAAAAAGCGGGTATAGATACAAATGCCCCATTTGTAAGAGGCCATATGATCCGTTAAATTATAAATGTATGTAGTGTAAATAAAGAGAGAATTGTCATTTTCTTTTGCAACACAATGATATTTGGAGGAATCCTGTATCGAAGTCTGGGAATTTCTTTCTGTCACCTCCCGTTTTCGAGGAAAATGAGTTTTTTCAATTAAAGTGACATAATTGAAATATGATTGGTTTATTTTATTTTTTAGAGTTGCCACTTGGAATTATGGTGTTCCAAGTCACTAATTTATTTTAGATCTCAATTCAAGGAAGTTTGACTCTGTTTAAGTATGCGAAACACTTTAGTCCGGGTAAGGAATATTGTTAATCCGAGAGAAGGTGTGAGACATTCCGAGTACGTGATTTTAGCACGGTCGCTTAATATATTACACTTGGCTTGATTTTTCGGATTATACATATTTTAAAACCTTTTATGCTTTTTATTACTGCTTCTATACCACTACGAATTATATTTTAAATAATTATGGAGTTTATTTGAAACAAGTCACGATGTCGTGCACTTGGTGTATTGTACACATTGTAAATCACGCCACGTGAAATGCACCCGCATGGAAACATGAAGAGTTTTCAAGCAAAAAAAAGATGAGTGATATAACTGATTTTTGACCAAACTGTTATTATTATTATTATTATTATTATTATTTTAAAAGAAGAAAATAAAAGAAGAGAGTACAATCGAGTCCTGATTTTGGGCATCCTACATATCCCAGGTTATAAGGGAATCATGCCACATGTAGTTGAAAGAGAGTGGTGGTCTGTGAGTTGTAGGGTCGAGTGAGGTTCCGTCGAGGCTCCGATAAGAATGGATTCACGCCGAGACTCAGTTGGATGTGTTTCGAGATTTGCATAAGGCGAGGTCTGTTTCTGCGGTCGCCCTTGATGGTGTTCGTGTTAAGGCCCGTGAGGCTCGGATCACTTGTGGATATGATCCAGACATGCCTGAGGCCGGCGATGACGAGGTGAACGGGGGCGTGGATCAGCTTGTAGAGAATGCCTAATATGATGTTGCATACCTTGAGGGCGAAGATGACGGTGGTGAGTAGGATCAAGATGATCTAGGCATCGATGGTCAGGGTGGTGAGTGCAGGGGATCATAATGGTGACGATCAGTGGGGTTTTTTTTTTTTTTTTGTGAACTTGTGTATTTTTGCCGGCGTCTTCACGAGCCTTTGTAAAAAAATGTCTAAGTATGAAATGCCAAGGTTGTTCTGCATTTGTTTCCTTTCATGTGGTTTGTTTTCTGTACTTATTCTGCTTCTGTTGTTTGGTTGCCTTTTCTCCTTTTTATTGTGCGTTGAGACATGGACGAGATCGTCGACTTCTTTGGTCGTGACCCTTTGTTAAATCGCAACCAAGACCTGATAGATTTTTGTTCGAACGAGGTCGAACATAACCTGAGTTTGATTATGTCGAGGGCCGGTAGGTGTTAGTTTGAGCGAGGTTGAACGTAACTTGCATTTAATTATGGCCAAGGGTCCGGATGTTAGTTCGAGCGATGTCGAATATAACCTGAATTTAATTATGGTCGGGGGCCGGTAGGTGTTTGTTCGAACGTGGTCGAACATAACCTGAGTTCAATTATGGTCAAAGGCCGGTAGGTGTTAGTTCGAGCAAGGTCGAACATAACCTGCATTTAATTATGGCCGAGGGCTGGCAGGTTTTAGTTCGAGCGAGGTCGAACATAACCTTAATTTAATTATGACCGAGGGCCGGTAGCTGTTAGTTCGAGCGAGGTCGAACTTAACCTAAATTTAATTACGGCTGAGGGCCAGTAGGTATTAGTTTGAGCGAGGTCGAACATAACCTGAATTTAATGGAAGATGTGTTGGTAAGTGTAAAGTTTATTGCCTTGCATCGTTGCTTTTGCTACATACTTGAAAAAATTCACAGACTTTTGGGTTTTGGCTGGCGTTCCAGCGCTAGTTCCAGTCTATCTAGTCTCTTCATTGGTCAATCCGGAGAATAGTGAGAGGTCGAGCAATGAAATAGTGATCACGACCTTGCCTTCGCATGCTTTGACTTGGAGTGTTCCCTTTGTCGCCTCGTTAAAACCTCCTTGAGAAAACCCAACTGAGACAAAACTCAAGTGAGGGAAAAAAGAGTACGACTTAGGGGATGCTTTTTCTTTTAGAAGTTGATGTGTTTGAGGTGGCTGATATTCCAATTGTTTGGTAGTAGCTTTCCTTCCATTGTTTCTAGTTGAAATGATCCTTTATTTGCTATTGTTGTGATTTTGTACGGGCCGTCCCAATTTGTTCCAAGCTTGCCTTCCTTGAGATCTTTACTCGCTTGAGTTTTAGCTTTCAATATGCAGTCTTCAATTTTGAGCAGCTTGACTTTGCATTCTTGTTATGATAGCGTTCTGCTTGCTGTTTTTGGACGATCATTCTTATATAGGCCATATCTTCGTTCGTTGACTTTGTTGAATTCTTTCCTTCTACTCTCGCCGTTGCTTGCGTCGCTCTCATAGGAGTACCTTAGACTAGGCTCTCCGACCTCGACTGGTATTGCTGCCTCGGTCTCGTAGAGCAAAGATTAAGGTGTCTCTCTTGTGCTCGTTTCCAGAGTTGTTCGGTAGCCCCACAATACTTTTGGTAGTACTTCCGGCCACAGTCCCTTGGCGGCCTCAAGCTTCTTCTTCATGATATTAGTATCGATTTGTTGAAGGACTCTTCTTGCCTGTTGCCAGCAGGGTGGTACAAGGTCCAGAGTATTCTTTTGATATGCCATCTCTCAAAAAATTCGGCGGTTTTCTTTCCCGTGAGTTAGGTTCGTTGTCGTAGTTGATTTCTTTGGAAGGCCGAACCGACATGTGATATTTTTCCATATAAAGGTGATTACGTCGAATGCTCCTGCTTCAACCCACTTAGAAAAATAGTCAGTTAAAACCAAAAAGAATTGTACGTTACCTCGCTCTGCCCGGAGTGGGACCACGATGTCCATGCCCCATTTGATGAACGACTAAGGTGAGGTGACCGAGTGGAGGTGTTCGCCCGCTTGGTGAATCATTGGGGCGTACTTCTAGCGTTCCTCGTATATTTTCACGAAATATGCAGCCTCATTTTTCATGGTAGGCCAGTAATATTCCGCCCGTATGAGGCATCGACCAGTGCTTGATTGCTGGAATGAGCTTCGCAATGACCTTCGTGGATTTCTTCAAGGACGTGCCGAGTTTGGTTTGGGCCCAGGAACTTCTCTAAGAGGTTGCTGTAAGTTTTCTTGTACATGTCGTTGTGGAGGATACTGTATCTGGCTGCTTGCATTCTCAATTTGTTGGTCTTTTTTTTATCGCTTGGGAGTTGCCGTCTTGCAAGTATGCGACAATACATTTGCGCCAGTCCCAAGTTAAGTTAATGGATCTTACCTCGACTTGGTCTAGCGATGAGTTGAGGATATGGACAACGTTTTTGTCTCCTGTTGTGATGCTTTTGGTGGTTGCAACTTGTTTAGCGGGGCCAACTGCCTCGGCGTTCTGTGCTCGTAGAATTTGGTCGAGCTAGCATCCGTCAAACTCGGGCAGCAGCTTGCAGATTTCGGTCTGGTATTTTTGCAATCTTTGTTCCTTGAAAGTCCATGAGACTTGGTTGACCACGAGCTGGGAATCACAACGTAATTTAAACCATTTCCCCCCATACTTGAGCGCTAGTCTCAAACCTACAATGACGGCCTCATACTTGGCCTCATTGTTAGTCATATCCGGGCACCTTATGGATTGCGAATTACTTCGCCTGTTGGTACTTCAAGTACGAGTCCCAGTCCGGACCCCGACGCATTAGATGCGCCATCGGTGTATAGGACTCATAGGTCTTGTGAATGGGGGGAAGTTTGGACAGCTTCCTTTTCGACTTCAGGCATTATTTTTGCGCTGAAGTCGACGACGAAGTCAGCGAGCACCTGTGACTTTATCGCCATTTGCGACTGGTACGTGATATTGTGCTCGCTTAGCTCGATAGTCCATTTTTCCAGCCTTCTTGATAGCTCGGGTTCATGTAAAATGCTTATTAGGGGGAAAGTTTTGACGACCGAGATGGGGTGACATCAGAAATATGGTCTAAGCTTTCGTGAAGCTATGACTAAGTCCAAAGACAGTTTCTCGAGGTCTGGGTACCTCGCCTCGGCATCGAATAGTATTTTTCTAATGTTATAGATGGGAGATTGGGTACCTTTGTTTTCTCGAATTAGAATCGGAAATACAACTACCTCAGACACAGCTAGATAAACGAGGAGATGCTCCCCCGACTCTGGTTTTGAAAGCAAGGGCGGAGATGACAGGTATGATTTTAGTTCCCTTAGAGCATGGACGCATTCCGAAGTCCATTGGAGGTAGTTATCTTTCTTAAGTACTCCAAAGAATTTATGGCACCTATCCTACGACCGTGAGATGAACCTTGATAGGGCGGGGATGCGGCCAGTCAACCTTTGGACTTGTTTTTTGGTGGTCAAGAGTTCAGGTATCACATCGATGGCTTTGATTTAGTTAGGGTTGACATCGATCCCTCCCTGTGATACCAGGAAACCTAAGAACTTTCCTGAGGCTATGCCAAACGCACACTTCTTCGAGTTTAGTTTCATTCCATACCATCTGAGTATGTCGAAAGTTTCTTTCAGATGGGCGATGTGATCTTCTCCCCTTTTGGGCTTGACCAACATGCCATCTATATATACTTACATTGTTTTACCGAGCTAATCTTTGAACATCCTTATCACCAACCTTTGATAAGTCGCCCCAACGTTCTTTAGTCCGAAGGGCATGACCCTGTAACAGTATGTTCCTTGGTGGTTGATGAGCGTGATTTTTCATGATCTTCCTCTTCCATGAGGATCTTATTATAGCCTGAGTAAGTGTCTAAGAAGCTTAGTAGCTTATGCCCGGTCGTTGCGTCAATGAGTTGGTCGATGTGAGGCAGTGAAAACGAATCCGTTGGGCATGCTTTGTTCAAGTCTGTGAAGTCCACGCACATCTGCCATTTCCCATTCCTTTTTTTAACCATTACTTCGTTGGCGACCCACTTTGGGTACTTTGACTCCCTGATGGAACTATTTTCTAACAATTTTTCCACTTTCTCGTGCACTGCGTCATTGATTGCGGAGTTGAAATTATGCTTGACCTGCCTCACCGAGTGGTGGAAGGGGTCGAAGTTTAATTTGTGTGTGGAAATTTCCTTTGGGATGCCCGTCATATTAGCATGGCTGAAAGCAAACAAATCCGCATTAGCTTTTAAGTATTGACTTAATTTACCTGGTTCCTGAAGTTTGCAACCGATATAGGCCTTCTTGCTATGATCGTTGGGATCTAATTAATGGGGTCGAGGTCTTCTTTGGTCGATCCTACGGCTTTGACTATGTAAGAATCTTTGATGCCTTCTCCGATCTCGTCATGCCCTGACCTCGACCATGCTGATTGCTATGCCTTTTTTTTCTTTGTCTTTCGTTTGTTGGGTGGCGTGCTATCTAAAACCATGAGGTAGCATTCCCAGGACGTACGTTGTTCTGCTCGTATGCTAAATATTCCCCATAGAGTTGGTAATTTGACGACTTAGTATAAGCTGGAGGGGACGAACTTCATGAGGTGTATCCACGGTCGTCCCGCTATGGCGTTGTACGTGGTGTCTTGGTCCATGATGTGGAATGTTGTTTCCAAAGTCATGCGGCCGGCCAAAACGGGGAGTGTAATTTCCCAGGACGTCCGTTCACCTGCATTGTTAAAACCGGTTAGCGTAATACAACGATACTATCTTATCATCGAGTTTTATTTGGGTAAGTACTCAGGGATGAATAATTCATGCGCTGCTCCGTCATCTACCATAATGCATTTACCATCAGTATCTAAAATTTGCAGAGTAATAATGAGGGCGTCATTATGAGGAAAAGCCAAATCGTTGGCGTCCAACTTGTCGAAGATGATACTTTCTTCGAGTTCTTCATATCATTCGGGGGCGATAGTCGCTTGAGTTTGTGGGTAGTGGTGAGCTTCACGTTGTTGATAGAGGCGTCGTCGTGTTGATGGTACGAGCTGGTGAGGGTGGCTTGCCCTTTTTTTTTCTTTCAAGAAATAGATAGAATAAAGAAAGGGATAATTTATATCATGTATCGATTGTATGATCAACCTTCACCTAATTCTTTTTCTCTATTCATTTAATCACATAGGTATATCTATTCTCGTTGATCACTTAAGCTTGCAACATTCATTTCTTTTTAGTTCTTATACTTTATAGAGTCAACTTCTCTTCTTCTTTTTTCCTTCTTCATACTATTGGTTTATTCTGTCAAACAACAAAATAGTTTGAAATGCACATTCTTTTTTCATTCTTTCTTATGTTTTCTCTCATTTTCTCACTTCAAATATAAAATGAATTTTATTGAGTACATTTACCACCTCTGAGTAAGATTTGACTTTAAACCACTAATTTCCCGAAGTTTGGAGTGCAATTTGAGTGGATGTTTAAAGGAGTAAGGACGGAAGTTGGTTAAACTTTGACTTTAAAATATATTTATTGAGGGTCTAATATCATTTATTTTAATTTTTAGATACTCAAATTAGAGTTATTATGAATAGTTACTGCCCTTGACCAGATGGTTAAGAATATTATGTATATATTGTTAGGCGTCATTTGGTTGGGGTTATAAAAAATATATTCTCTACATAAAAATCAACATTAGTTTATACAATCTTATTTACCTCGAAAATACGAGTAACAATTAAATTTGATTTGTGATTTTAAAGATACGTGATCTAGTTCAATACCAATTAATAAGAAAGTAATATAAGGTGTAAATGAAAGGAATAAATGAATCAAACCAGTGTTACTTAAGTAGTAGCGACCTCGAGCTCGGTGATCTCGAGGTGGATCAAGAACAATAAAGCAATAATAAAATTTAAAGGACAAATCTAGTGAACAATGAGCGAAAAGCAGAGAGTATATTCTTTGCCAATGATTAGATGATCTTTACAAATAATTGGGATCCCTTTATATAGGAGGAAAACCTGAATAAGGTACATTTCTATTTACAGTAAAGAATATTATTGGGACAACTGTATAACCGCCTAGTACGGATTCGTACAAGTATATTCCAGAATTTATATCATGATCTTGGGGACGTGGCGAGAATCTTGTCCTTCCGTAACAGACTCACAACGGTACTATTTTGGCATTGATCGTACTCGGTTCCGATGATCTTCGACACTTAGGTCTACGAGCCTCTTATTTTGCCTTCGAGCCCGATCTTGATCTTTATCGAACCTCAACCCTCGATGTGACCTCTCGAGCCTACAAAATCGGGGCATATAATTTTGGCAGTGTACAAATCTGTAATTGGAATTTGAGTAGATTTTTAATCTCAAATAAAATCATCATTAATTTTTTTTTTTTTTTTGCATAAGTTATTTGAACTTTTACGTACTATTTTATGCGGGACAGGACACAAAAACAAAATTCGACGATATTAATATCGTATTATATTGTATTGTATTGTATCATTTGATGAATACAATGTTTGAATATATTGCATCATTTGTCGTTGTTTCATGATATCATGCACCAACAATATAAAGAATAAATTTACAATATTATAAAAAAAATTATAATACGGGATAAATTTATTATATAAAAAGGTAGGATAAATAATAAAATAAAATTATTTAATAATAGCAAAGGGTGAGATTGAGAAAAAGACAAGGTAACGATGCAACTAGACCAAATTTATTGTTACATAAAGTGACACATTTCGACGTTACGTAACGACAAATTTAACGATACTATACAATAAAATTTAAATAACAACAAAAACAAACATCGTATTTAATGTAACAGTACGATACAATACAATAGGTAACGACCATCCAAACAAGATGTTAATTAAATACAAGATTAATTTAATCCCAAAATTTATTGCGATAATCCATCTGTGGGCCCTACTTAAACTTGACAACCGCGCACACAAAGTCAAAACTGCTTGACTTTAACCTCTTTCTTCTCGTTTTTGGCGCCGCTGTAAAAAAAAATTGCATTAATAATGGAAGAAAGCGGAAAATTAGGAGGAGAACAGAACAATACCCTCAGTGTGAAAGATGTGTTTCAGGATTTCAAGGGCCGACGTGCTGCTCTTATTAAGGCTCTCACCACTGGTTTAATTTCCTCTCTTCTTCTTTCGTTTTATATTAAACTTTTTTGCTGATTTATGTAATTAATTTATTTGTTTCGTTATTCAGAAGTGGAAGAGTTTTTTAAGCAGTGTGATCCTGGTAAGTCCTTTTTTTTTTCTTCCAGTTTTATATTAATAGCATCATTCCACATTGGTGATTATGTATAAAATAAGAATGATTGTTTCAAAATATGTTAAACTATAACTTCATAAATTAAAACAGAATATTCTCTGTTTAAACTATAACTTCACAAATTTTGAGATTCATGTTTTATGTAACCTTACGGAAACACCTGGTAAGGTATGCGTACGCAGTACCATCCCCACTAGATTGTTGTTTTATGTAACCGTACCCAAAAAAAACATTGTTTCTTTAGTGTTTCACAAGATTTTTCTCTTAGGAGAGGAAAATCATGTAGTCAATATTGCTTGTTTTTGTATTTTCTCTTTTTCATTAATTTGTCTAGATTCTTTGCATAATTAAATAGCTGCTCACTTAAATCAGATGCAAAATTTGCACTTCAACTTTGATTATGCCCCCAAATCTTAAGTTTTGGGGAGGCAATATTCAGAACTTCTAGTATATTGTTAATTGATGGTGCATAAAGATTTCCATAAATTTCCCTCATGATAATGTAGATGCATGTTCTCATGTCGACGCATTATTAGGAAATCTTTAACCCTCCTTGAAACAGAAGTAGAACCAAAGTTACAGTGTGTTTAGCTTAAACGAAACACTTCTAATCCTGAGTCCTTGATCTTCATTTGGAAGTGTTATTTAGGGTGGCTGATCAGGGTTATAACATTTAGGACTTTTCAATTTGAGATTTTGTTTATGGTTATAAGCTGCCTCGTCACCGCAGCTCCCCTGCCCTCCTCTGAGTTTTATTACAGTCAATATGCTTCTTGTTCATGATCAAATTTGTCAACTGTTTCTTATGCAGAAAAGGAGAACTTGTGCTTGTTTGGACTCCCAGACGAGCAATGGGAGGTTAATATGCCTGCTGAAGAAGTACCACCAGAGCTTCCAGAGCCTGTTCTTGGCATTAACTTTGCTAGAGATGGGATGCAAGAAAAGGAATGGTTTTCCTTAGTTGCCGTCCACAGTGACGCTTGGTTGCTATCTGTTGCCTTCTTTTATGCTGCTAGGTTTGGATTTGATAAGTCCGACAGGTACTTCTTCTCAGTCAATTTCTTTTTTTCCAGCTATTCTATGCTTGTAAAAGCAATTTTTTATGTTTGGCGATTCTTGCCTGCTCCAGTAGCTCATTGACATTTTCTTTGTATCAGCAATTTTATGTTGATTCTGCTTCTCAGTGCATTAATGTTTTTCCTTTCGTGTGGTTTCTCTCAAACAAAACATACTTTCTGTTAAAAGCAGAAGTGATGCATCTGATTAATGAGTTTTTAGGTTGGTCATTCAGTTTAGATGCTTTTGGTGTTGAGATAGCGAGGCCTGGCATTATTACTAGCAAGAGAAGCTAAAGGTAGAAACCTTGGTTACCATCAGTTCTTTGCATTTTGCACCGCTGATGCATGCAACATTTTTCTCTTTGGTCTCTGTCCTTTATTTATTTATATTTGCTCCTTTGCCACTTTACTTTCGGGAAAGATCACTGAAAGTATCTTTTAGTCCGAATCCAAACACTTTACTGAACTAAATTGGGAATGCCACTTAGGCCAAAAGAATGGAGGATGTTCAAGATCTTGATGTCGCTAATTAGTTATATAAGGTAATATATCCTTTTTACTCCTTATAAAATGTTAACATTTGAATTGAAACCTATTGTTTCAGTGATTTTGTAAGAAGATGAAGAGGTTAAGAAGAAAAACTGCAGGAGAGGACATGATGCGAAGTGCAAAAAGTAGGCATAGAAGAGGTGTGAAAAATGCAAAAAGCTTGTTGGGTATTGACTTGAACGCCTAGTGTATTATCTTGCACCTGTAGAAATGAGCTGATACAACTCTAACAATAGGCTTGGCTCTTTTTATTTTTATTTTTAATGATGACGCCATGATGGTGGTGTCTAGGCTAGCTTGCGTGCACCTCAACTATTCTATAAGGAAACCTGCTACCTCTGGGTAACTATGCCACCAAGGCTTAGGCAGATGGAAAGAATTAACCTAGCGTTGTTTTTCTCCGTTGGGATTTGAAGCTGAGACCTCATGGTTCTCCTCCCACTTATGGGTCACACCCTTGGGTTAGTAGGTTTAGTTCTTAACAGGTTAATGCGGTCCATCTAGCTTGGTTTATTTTCTGTATAGTTTGCTCCCAAATGAGTGTTAATCACTTGACCTGAGTGCTTTAATTTGTATGATCTACATATCACATGCTTGTCCAGCATACTTGCACTTAGCCGAGTCAACCAACTAACAGCAAGCAGTATGCAATGTCAGTTATGTTCTTTGAAAAGCAACTCAAATTGAGGAATATGGAATTTCTTGGTTTAACTTGAATTCATTTCTACATTTTGGTGTTTGTTGTATGTGGAATCCTTCATACTGAATGTGATGTTAATAGGAAGCCTGTGTTCTAGATTTCTTCACATTACTTTGTGCGTAAAGGATAAGTACATTCATATTTCTATTAACCTACCAGAGATTTGTGTCTTTTGCTAGAGATTCATACCAGATCAAATTGTGTCAACTTTGACTCAACAACGACAGCACTCATTGTGCTTTCACGTCTCGTGAAGTTTACTATGTTGCTTTCCATGCTCATTAGTTGCCTTCTATTTTCCAGGAAGAGGCTCTTCAACATGATAAATGATCTGCCTACTGTATATGAAGTAGTGACTGGTGCTACAAAGAAGCAACAAAAAGAAAAATCTACAGTCTCTAACCATAGAAGCAACAAATCCAAGCCAAACTCCAAAAAGGTAAAGGATATGTTCTCCAAGTATGCTTTATTTGCATTTCAGCTGTAGCATGGTCTTTTATCTTATGTGATAACTTTTATGTGTTGCATTGCTTGTTACTTTTGAGATTAAAATTCTGCCTGTTTGCAAGCATCTGGATATCGAGCTTATGGTTCTTGTGGCAGATCTTGACTAAGAATCTCTGGCATTCTGCTTTAAGTTCTAATTTTCTGGTTTCTGGGCTTTTATAGTGTGTGATCTTTTGATTGTGTTATATCCTATTGCCACATGATGTCAACTTCATTTTAAGCTATTGTTGTTTTCTTTTCCGGCTGTAAAAACAGAAGGCAGCAGAGTCTCAAGGAAAGTTTACAAAGTTGCCGCAAAAATATGAAGAAGAAGAAGAAGAAGAGGGATTCGACGAGAAGGATGATGAAGAGGAGCAAGATGAGACACTATGCGGAGCATGTGGAGAGAAATATGCAGAGGATGAATTTTGGATATGTTGCGATATTTGTGAAATGTGGTTCCATGGCCATTGTGTGAAGATCACCCCCGCCAGGGCCGAGTTCATTAAGCAATACAAATGTCCGCCTTGCAGCAACAAGAGAGCGCGGACCTAGTGTATAGTATATGGTGAGTGTAGAGTTTTCCTGCTGTTAGATGCATCTGACTATTTATGTTGGTCTATATTCATTATATTTGGTTCTAAGTTGTGAGTCTCTATGTATAGTTGGCTCTAACTTAGGGTCCTTATATGTTGATTCTGTTTAAATTAACGGTAGTTCAGTTAAACTATGGTCCATATTTACAATGTTTAATTTCTTCCTGTTGTTGTCGAGGATATATCGGAAACAACCTCTCTACTTCAGAGGAGTAGGGGTAAGATGTACGTACACACTATCCTCTTCAGACCCCAGGCCTCACTTGTGGGATTTCACTGGGTGGTTATTGTTGTAGCAGGATGACAGACTCACTATTGTGATTAGCTCCCAATCCCTTTTGTCATTCTTTCTCTTTACACCTGTGGTCCGGCCTTTCCGGCTGCGCATTCTTACACATTGCTAGGCCGAGGATAAAACCAACACTTAGTAAGTGGCAGTCTAATGACCCTTTGAATAGGTTGGGGCTACCATATGGAGAGTTTTTTCGGCTAAATTGAGTCTTCGAAACCTCATAACATAAGAAAGTTGTGGAGTACATAAGCCTCTTTAGAGATTGACCTCAATTTCAAAATAGATTGTGGATTAGTCGAGATACGCAAGCCGGTTAAGAAGCCATTATCGTTAGAAAAGAAAGTATCAGTTGTTGTCCAATCTGGTACGTCTAGTTTGTTGGGGTGACACTCCGCTTCTTTATACTCTTTGGAATCCTGCAGTACTTAATCATTACTCTTAATATTTTAGTTTAATTGGTATGATACGAACTACCTAACTTATCGACATTTTCTGCAAGTTTTCAACTGAGTCAACTTGTTATGACTTATTCACTTAACTCGCTATCATTAGCTGTATTTCCTTTATTAAATTATATCAGGACGAAATTCCTTAAAAACCTCTGCTTTTAAAAATATTCTAAACAAATGATCCGGTAGCCTGAGCCATTTTTTAAGGAAATGCTAAGCAATCTCGTTTCTCTAACAAACTGCTAGGGGAGAAAAGAAAAACAGAAAAACACGCTGTTGCTCGTATAATTGTTGCATAAATAGCAGTGGCGAACCCAGAATTTTGTGCAAGCTGGTTCAGTCAAAGACGAACGTGTCTAATAATATAAGTGGTGTTGGGTATGACAAGTAGGGTTTGATTATTGGAAAATTCACAAATGTCCCAAATAAGTCTCAACTTACCAACCTCTAGCCATTAGTCATAGACTTACCAAAACTAACCACGCACAAATAAAAATTGAAAAACTAAATAAATAAGGTTCTTTCTCTCAAAGAATCACATGCAAAAATCTCCTAGTATATTTTTAAGCGTGATTAACAACATTAGATGCAAGACCAAAGGAAATTTCATGGATGAGGTAGCAAATAAGGTGATGAAATACAAAAAGCAAATATATACAATATTCCAAAAATCTAAGCAAAAAAAGAATTTTTTCAATGGGTATAATTGAAATTCATTGAAAACATATAGATAAGTCAATATACAAAAGTTGAGGAAGATTGGAGGTGATTTGGAGTGGTTTTGTATCAAAATTCATAATTAAAGCGATGTCGAAAAATTCTTCTGCGACGCATGTATTAAACATATATAATGCATGTATCTCACACACATGTATACATGTGATGCACAATTGATATAAATATGATATATATGTGATACACAAATGATACACAGTATGATACACATATCTTTTTTTGTTATGTTCAGTTTTTACTTCGAATATTCAATTCAAACCACCTCAAAACTTCACCAAATCATCCCAAAACTGAGCTTCAAGCTCCTTAAGATGAATCCAATCTATTCTAATAAAACTCACTCAAAATAAAGCAAAATTTTGACATTTTTTTCTACAAATAGCTAATTGGCTAATATTAGTAATATTTGGTTAATATTAGTAATATTTAAGAATTGACCAATTTTTATAATGAGCTACTTATAAATGAACATAGCTGGTAGTTTCCCTTGATTATTTTATTATCCTTTTTTGTTCTCAATACAATCTCAAAATGAAGTTATTTTAAAGTTGGCCCTCTATAGTTTTAATAAACCTAAAAATATTTTATGAAGGTTAACAAAGATTATCTACCTCTATTTTAAGAAATTTGTCTATTTAATTTAACAATTTTTACATCAAAAATCTAATTTAACAAATATTTATTAACTCTAAGATATTCAAATAATTCTAAAGTATTCCTTGTTATTAATAAGAAGTTGTTATTTGCAGATAAAAGAGAACAAAAAAATAAGTAAAGTGTAATAGTAAAATAATAAAAAAGAGAGAACATGAGAGTAATAAATTTGAAGGGCAAGATGATGTTTAATTTGAAACAAAGATTGTCTTAGCTTTACGTTGCACACACTCCGGTCCAAGCACGGATTAAAAGAATTAATTGGAACACGCCTCAAAAAAGATTCTATCACAGCACCACTCGCAAATTCTGAACCCACTCGACCACTTCGGCAATGAACAGTTCGTGTTTTGGCGGGTTCAAATATTTTTTATAAAATATTTCTCTTTTAAATATAATTTATCAAGTATAATTTTTCGAGTAAGCGGGTTCAACTGAACCCTCTTGATACCAGGTGGGTCCGCCCCTGATAAACAGTCAAAAGTTTCATTTATAGTAATTTATGTATAATGGTTGGCTACTTGTGTTGTTGTTAACCACTATCATTAGCCATCTGAATATTAAACATTAAGATAATTGTCTAAATCTAATCCCCAAAATGTTGGATAATCACGTTGGACCCACCACTTTCTCCTGTCTCATTAACTCAAGATTAAAAAGAATTAAGACTTTATACGCAACATGTTCAAATCAACATCATCAAACAGAAAGAAGAATCTTAATCTACCATTGGCTGAGATTAGCTACAAGTCAATTAAGTCCAATACAGATTCTCATCTTCCAATCGTTTCAGTGATTCCCAACATTTTCATATCACAAGGAGAAAGACTTGAAAAGGATGTATTCCTACTACTTTGGTTGTATTCTTGAACCCCCCCCCCCCCCCAACCCCCAAAAAAATAAAAGGTCTTTAATCATCTTAAAGGAAGAAGAGAAGTTGCCCAAGGGCTTTTAGTCTGGTAATAAGGGCCCAATGCTTGATGTGTGGGTTAGGTGCACGTTACCATTTCCAACCTAGTCATATACGCCTATTATTTAACCGGTAAAGGATAGAGAAACGAACACACTATCCACCAAATCATACATATGTTAGTTCGTGAGATCTGAAAGTGGAGAAGGCATGACATTTTATGGGTACATAGGATCAAACATAAAGTAGTGTTATTCACTTGACACACTTTAGAGCATGTTTCCAGCCATTGATCGTAATGAATCAACCCCAAAAACGGATCAAGATAGCTTGCCTGCCAAAATCGATAGGCATTAAGATGGACTATATACAGATTCATAGTATGTACATGAACCAAACTTACATAACAACATTATTTCAGTTCTTGCTCTAGGCTTCTATATGTATAACTCAGCATGCTGATTCTAAAAAGACAGAAAGATCATCATTCAAAAAGAATGGATCAAACCGTAAACCTAACAATAGTAAAGGTGAAACAGGGGAAGAAGACTGATAACTTTAGCCTAATTTGACGTTCACAGGGTTCACGAAGCCCAGCTTTCTTGACTCTTTGTGGAGAGGCGTTTGAGGAATTCGTACGTAGTTATCATAGTGGTTGCGGACATAGACATTGAAGCCCATCGAGGACCTAATCCTCTGTAACAAGCCATCCACCCACCTTCCCTTACTAAATTCCTTACTGTTTGGGCCACCGTTGGCCCTCTCCGCCCATTTTCATCGCCATCTAGGACCTGCAATCTCGTCTTGATTGTGTCTAATGGTGTTGTAATCAGAGCTGAAATGCCGCCTGCCATGGCTGCACTCACTCCCTGAACCGCCATAACAGTCTTCGAGTCGGGTTTCAAAGTCTTAATTTCATCCTCAGTTTTTGCCTCAATACTCTTGCAGAAGTAACATCCATAACCACTCCAGACGAGCCGCTGAGTAATGGAGTAAGATGCCCACCAAAGCGCATTGGATGGTGCATAGGTCAAAATCGAAAACCCAAAACCTCTGTAGAGTCCCTTAGGCCCATCTGTTTTAAGGATTCTACGAAACGCATCGATCCCATTGAGATATTTACACGAACCACCTTGCACCATGAGCCGCTGGCTCACTACATCTACAGGAGTCCACACCAGTTGAGCTGCCACAGCAGCGCTAAGCCCAGCTGCAGCGCTGGCTAGGGCGGTCGCGGTAGGCTCGGGAACACCGAGCCTAACTGTGGCTGTACCGACGTTACTCTTTGTAACCTCGAGTGCAGCCATATAAAGTGCTCGGGCTGGGATTGTTCCCATCAACGAAGTACCAAACCCGCGATACAATCCGCGAATCCCTTCGTACTTTACTACAGCGAAAGCTGTTTTAAAGCAAGAAAGATGAGCTTGCGCTACCTGTTGCCGAGTCTTTAACACCACAACAGGGTAAAGAGCAGCTGAAACACCTGAAAATAAGGCGGCGCCGAGGAAGAAAAACTTGGATTTGTCCAGCATTTTCCAATCTATATCCGCCGGTAACTGGATTTCCTGAGACGATTCCTCCTCTGCTGCACCTAAACTCATTTTCGCCACTTTATCAAATTCGGTCTCAATTTTCTCAATCCGTTTTGATCCCAGACCTCACTTTCATTCGCGTCAGAAGTGCAAAGTAGAATTTAGGGTAAACTTGAAGCTAGTTGGAGAACGGATGAGTTTTTTTGCGCTGGCGAAGCCATATTTTAGATCGGAAGTGGGTAATAGCAAAAGGACCTAACATTTCTGTGATCGTATTATATAGGAAAGAATCATGACGGTGGACTGGAATCAGTCAGAACGGCAGTAAGAGTAGTAAAACTAACCGGAAAAACTAGGATCTCGCCGGAGGTAATCAGAGATATTTTCAATACACAGAAATGAAGGGGAACTGCTGCAGCTACTTATCCTTCAAATATGGGAACTTTCTCTCTTTACTTTTTGGGATCTTTCTGCTTTTTTTTTTTTTTTTGGTGCGAGGGAATTTGGATAAAGGGCGAGGAGGGGAGCACGTGTCTACTGTCAATTTGCAGAGTGGATAGGGTTATATTCGTCCAAACAAGTTGATGTTGTTCCAAAAGGACGACACTCTGACGTGCCGAACCTTATCCTCTCAACTAAACCAATCCGCTGTGTGCAGGTATTTTGTTCTTCCGTATACCTGCATTAGCCCAAATGTCGGGTCGGTTAGCTGTCGATCAAAGCCCAATCACACTCGAATAGTATAGTATTTCGCTCCTTCAATCTTATCATACAGAAATGTTATTAACTGTTTTGTCGGATTTTTTGACAATATAAACAAACAATATTTTAAAATATGACATACTATATATATAAGTATAGGAATTTAGAAATTTATTGTCTTATAACAACAATAACACACTCAGTATGAAACATTTTGTTAAACTAATTAAATAAGAAAGTGATGGGTAAATCCTAGTTAAACATAATACGTTCTAGATTTGACACGTGCTTGAATACGTAAGCAGAATGATGCTTAAGCCGATCTAATGCAAATTGTATTAAATGGTGCTGTTATGAACAAGTGGAGGAACAGTGATAAACAATAATTATATTAAATGGTAATAAATGTAAATAGAGAGAATGATTCACCTAAATATTGAATGAGGTGGATGATTCTTCTCTCTAACAACGATGTAAGATAAATGGATATGAGAATATATGTGGTTTTCTCCAATCTGATGCGAGAAAAGGTGGAATAAACATCAAATCGAATCCTTATGGAAAGGTAATATTTTGTATTGTCACTCTAAAGTCAACTTTTCATAAGAGTTCTTATCAACTAGAATATTACATGTTTTTTGCCTCTCTTCTACTATTTATATGGGATACTCCCAAAAATCCTAAAAAGTACAACAGAAGGAATATGCAGTAGAATATTCATTTTGAAAGTTCCAAAGCTATACTAGCCGTTACTTCACTTCTTACTGCTCGACCTCGGCCCTAACGGGCTACTCAACGGCTCAATCTTGTCAACATCCGATCGACCTCGACCTAGTCGCCCGTGATGAGCTACAATTCTCACACTTGATCACCTCTTCAAGCCGAATTTCCTCCGTTGGATTTTGATCCATACAGTTAGTCTCTCCGCTTATTGAGGTCGTCTTTTGGTTGACCTCAATGAGCGGACTTCCTCAATCGTAGTTTTGAGAAATTCGGACGAGGAGGTCCAGTAATGGTGATCACTGCCGAGATGATGATGTGTCGCTCCGAGAGCTGCGGTCAATGAGGCTGGTTCAGAGTGACGTCACAGCCGCATGCATCATCATTACGCATCTTCTCGATGCATTGCATCGTTCCCTGTGTCCCTGTCGTTTCGATTCTAGTATTTTTGACGGTTGTTTGCATCAATTCGAGCGCCGTTGTTTTCTATAAATAAGAGGGGGGAAACCCTTTGGAGAAAACTTTACACTCTCTGATCTTTCGAATCTGCACATTGTTTCTTCTTTTTCTTCCAGCGTTCATATTTTCTGCAACTTCCACCATCACCACTTCTTCTATACTTTCGGTTCTATCGTATACATATTAGTAAAAGATGTCTAGCTATCTTCTAACCCTGAGATGACCTCAGACCCAACTCCATTGTCAGTGGACATGCCCTCTGACGAAGGGGAGGCTATTGTTGTGGAGGATGAAAGTTTCCCTATTGTGGAAGAAGTCATCCGTCGTAACCGAGGCTCTAAGTTAGATTTTTCGAAGTTACCTGCTGATGAACCAAAGCCCGTGAAATTCGAGATGGAAGCAGCCCAAATTTCCGCACTCAGGACCAAATTTAACATCCCCGCTCACATTGACCTAGTCCCAGCTGGGAACGACGTGATCCAGGTTCATCGTCTCGGGTATTACGCGTTTTAAGCATGTTGATACCCAATTCTTCTCTCATATATATATGTATATATATGTATGTATGTATGCATCAATAATTAGCTTACAAACCTATACAAGCATTTTCTATAATTTTTCATAATTTTAGGCTTTAAATTAATTTTCGTGCATTTAAATTATATAAATATTTAGTAATTATCCCTTTAAATTATTTTGTGATGAATTATTTATCTAAAATTATTATTTTTGCACCTATAATATATGTTTCAAATATTTTATTTCATTTCATTTCATATAATTACATTAGCATTTTTAAGTTATTTATATAATTTTGCAATAATGGCCTATATTCATACAAAAAGGCTCTTCATTTTATATTATCTGCGTCAAAATAGAATTTTTGTATTTTGTAATATAAAGTTATTATTTTAAGTATTTCAGTGTATAAATAATATTTTATTCTATTTATTAAGCATTTTATAAATTATTTTTGATAAAATTTTGAGGTATTTAAAAACTAGCCCACTCTTGAACTCATTTTCGGACCAAGCAATGGCCCAAACCTAATACACTAGCCCAAATATACCCCAGCCCAAACCAAATTAACACAACCCCAAACCCGGTCGCGGCCCGTTCCTAATAACCCGACCCAACTCCCTTTTTAATCGTGGCCGTTGATCTCTGAGATCAACGACACATATCAAACTCTCCCCTTTAACTATCCAAACAGCCAACCCTAATTTCATTCTCCCCCGTCCTCCGCCCTAATATCCCTCACCTCCCTTCTCCCTCCTAAGAACCCTAGCCCTCCCCCCTCCCCCCCCCCCTCCAAAAAAAAAAACTTTCCTAATCCCACCTACTATGGGATCCCATGGTTATTCCTTGCCATATATGGCCTCCCCTTGGTACTGGTTACTCTCCTATACTGCTTGCCTAACATGGCAAGAAGATCTCCACAAGATCGAACCAAAATCGGTTCAAATCTCTGATCTTTCCTCCATTATGTCTATATTCATCCTTTGTTCTATTGTGCGTACGAATATTTGTGTATTTTTTTTGTTGATTCTTACTTACCCTAAAATTAGGGTTTTCAGATCTCTTCAAATCGAATCAAAATTGGTTCGATTCTCTGATTTTGAATATTATTTGTGTCTATATTCGTCCTACGCTACTGTTTTTGTGTATATTATGGTAATATTTGTTTTTCCTAAAAAACTAGGGTTTAATTAATTTATATGTTCTTCTTTCCTTTTATGGTTTAATTGATTGTATTTCCTTACTTGTGTACTGATTTTACCATTATATAAACCCATTCCCTTTTCCCTTTTTAAAGAGACGAAAAATCACTAAAAAACTCTCACTAAAAACTGAGGTTTCTACTCTGTATTTGTTTAATATTCTATTCTGTTTGGCTCTTGGCCGGTTGAAAGTCAAGGCCACCGGATTTCTAAGTTTCTGACCTCTCTTGGGTGTGAGCACTGCCCTGGGTTCTTGAAACCCTTGGGAACTTGACATATCCGAGAATCTGGTCCTTACTGTTGTTTTTTTCTTGTGTATTGAACAATCATTGGTTAGTTTTTGAACCCTCGTGATGTTCACTCTATTATGTTAGCATGTTTCCTTGAAACTGCATGGCTTAATGTATTCACTGACTATCTTTATATGTGATTCTGCCTATAATTGCTAGCCTAATAATGTCTTTGCAATTAACTTAGTTAATTTGGACAGAATGAATCATGCTTAGTTTAGTGTTGTTCTGCCTTGATTGTATAGTTTAATCCATGTTCTCTGCCTAAATTTGAACTTCTAGGGATTAAGTGATGTTATTAGCATGCCCTAACTTGATTAAGACCTTCACTCTAAGTGTAGTATGCTCTTATGACTATGGCTGTCACTCTATGTGTTCTTGCCATATCCAATTCTGTACCTCTAACGACTTGTGATCATTTAAACTAATCTTCCTTGATTGATGTCCTCTATGATATTTGATCATGTTTGTATTATACTATTTAGTCCTGAGTTTGGTATAATCTGATCCTTTAAGTTCTAAACTGGTTGCATTACTTGGCTTTGCTAGTCTAAGACCCTTGCCTGTTAACTCTGCAATCCAGTCTCTTTGTTTCTTATCATATACCCCAATGTGTTAGTTTGCTTCTTGAGTTTATTATGTGATTATATTATAGTGTTTGCAAATACTTTTCCAAACCTATTGCTTTACTACTTTTTTTCATTGGTTGTTTTCTGTTATGAGTTTAATTCTGGGCCGGCTAAAAGCCAAGCTCCCCCCCCCCCTCTTAAATCTCCTCTATCAACCTTCCTAGTGTGAGCACTGAACTAGGTTCTTGAAGCTCTTGGGAACTCTGGCACACTCGGGTCTAAGGTTCTTTGTCACTTTGTCCTAGTTTCTCAACTCTGCCCCCCCTCCCCTTTTCATCTACTGAATAAACCAATTGGTTTGTGTAAATGGCTATTCTTCTGGGACTTTTGATCAAATTATGTGTAACGACCCGATCGGTCGTCCCGTGAGATTTACCCCGTTTTCCCCATTTCTGCATTTGTTATATATTGCTATCCTATTTTTTTTTTGTTGGATCAGTTGGTTTGGGTCCGGAGTGATTATGGTGAGAATATAGGCATTTAGTCTCTTAAAGTAGCCTAATAGTTGAGAAAATCAACTGAGAGTTGACTTATTGGTGAACGACCTCGGAATGCGGATTTTATGGCTCGGATAGATTTCTTAGGTGATTTGGGACTTAGGAGTGTGTTTAGAATATTTTTGTGACGTCCGGTGTAGAATTAGGCTTGAATTGGTGAAAGTTAGTTTTTGGCAATTTTCGGTCGGCAGTGGAAAATAGGCTATTGGGGTCGGAATGGAATTCCAGAAGTTGGAGAAGGTTCGTAATATCATTTTGGATATGCCTCCAAAATTTCAGGTCAATCGGAGCTGTTTTGGTTGGTTTCGGCAAAGTTGGCGAAATTTGGAAGTTTCAAAGTTCATAGGCTTGAATTTGATGTGATTTTGGTATTGTTGCGTTTTTTTTGGTGTTTAGAAGGCTCGAATAAGTTTGAATGATGTTATGGATATGTTGGTATGTTTGGTTGAGGTCCCGAGGGCCTCGGGTGTGTTTCGGGTGGTTAACGGACCAATTCTTGGCTTGAAAACTGGGCAGATTCTTGCTGGTGTGAGGTTCTAGTTTCCTTCTACGCGATCGCGGGAGGATGTTTGTGATCGTGTAGAGTAAAATAGTGGGACATGCATTTTGTTCTATGCGATCGCGTGGTTAGGATTGCGATCGCATAGGTTGGGCAGGATAGGCAGTGCGATCGCGTGGGTGGTTCTGCGATCACGTAGAGTATTTTGAGGCGCGTGTGTGGAGTGGAGAATTATTCTATGCGATGTATTGGTCTGCGATCGCATTGGTTGATTCGCCTGTGCATCGCGATCGCGTGCCAAGGTTCGCGATCGCAGTGAAGGAAATTTTATAGCTGGGCAGAATGTTTTAAAAGGCCTATTGTGCGAAATTGGCTCATATTTTCTCCATTGTTGACGAGTTGGGAGCACTTTTGAGAGGATTGAAGAGGGAATTGAAGGGAATCACTTGGAGGTAAGGTTTTTAACTTCATAACTCGTTTATATGTCGACTTCTAAGTGATTAAACCATAGAATTTGCTGGAATTAAACCCAAATAGGGGAAGAAGGGGTGCATGGGAAATTGATTTTTCTTTTGAGGATTTGAGTGGGCAATTGTGGTCCGATTTTAGTGTTCTTGGTAAGTATATAATCGTGGGAGGACGAGGATTCTAATTATGTAAAAATTATAAAATTCCGATACGTGGGCCTGAGGCTCGGGTTTGGCCGAATTTCGAGATTCTTGTATAATTTGATAGTTTTCGATTGGGTTGAGTTCCTTTGATATATATTGATGATGTTAAACTGGTTTTGGCTAGATTCGGAGCAATCAGGAGCCAATTTGAGGGGCAAGAGCATTGCGAACTAGTGTTGTGGCCCGGTAGATGTAAGTAATGGTTATAAATCTTGTCCTGAGGGTATGGAACTCTGGACTGCATATTTTCTCACTGATTTTGGAATGGCGCACATGTCGGATGATGAGTATGTGGCGCGTACTGATTTTTGGATTGGACTAGTTCTTCTCTGTATATTTACTCAAAACCTTATGTTAAATTATGTTCTAAAGATTTGTGAAATATTTGGGCTATAAGCCGCGTTTGCGGCCTCGTGCCGATCTGTTTAGACCCTTTGAGGAATTTTTACTGCTGTTTTCCTCACTATTTGTTGATGATTTCACTCAGCCACATTGTGCATACTGTTTTTCGAAACTCAGCCTGATTTACACTACATGTGATTTAAAATGATGTTTTGGGTCGAGTACCCTGTTTTACTGATTCGCCCGAGGGGCCTTTTGAGTGGTTCTGCTGAGTGTGGCCGAGGGCCAAGAGTGATAGTGAGGTGTTGAGTGATATTAGCGCTTGGGATGAAGGAGCCCCTCCGGAGTCTGTACACACCTCCAGTGAGCGCACCGAGTGCCGAGTGACAAGTGATTAGGAGGCATGAGTGACTGTGAGGTGCTGAGTGATTGTGAGCTGCTGAGTGATTGTGAGGCATGCCCGAGGGGCTGATTATGATACATGTTTTTGCCTGAGGGGCTACTTATGATTTTACTACATTCATTTGCATACCAAATCCTTCGTTTTAAAGTTGTTAAAAATGTGCATTCTTTAAAGGACTTTTTCTGAAGTTGATTTTAAGGCATGATGATTTCGTATATCTATGTTTATACTGTTGAAAAGTAAGGCTATGTATATTGTGATTTGATGGCATTGATTTTATGTGTTTCCTTGCTGCTTAGACTTGATTTATTTTCATTACTACTGAGTTGGCGTACTCACATTACTCCTTGCACCTCTGTGTGCAGATTCAGGAACAGATATCGAGCATTAGCCTTTTATTCCGCGCGGAGCCGGATTGCGTGACATAGAGGTAATTTTTCAGCATCTGCATCATCTCTGTTTTCCCTTCTTGTTGTATTTAGCTTTTATTCGAAGGTTTTGTATTATATAGTTTATTTTGGTTTATTCCTCTACATGCTCATGACATGTTGGCTCCGGATTTTGGAGTTGGCGGTATTGTATAATTGGCCTACTTTATTCAGTAATTTTTGTATATTTTATGAAATGCTTGAAACTTGAATGGGATTTTCAAAAGAAATTGTGAACACACGGTAGTCAGCTAGCCTAGTTCCACGATAGGCGCCACCACGACCGGTTTAGGATTTGAGGTCGTGATAGTTTGGTATCAGAGCCTAGGTTACATAGGACTCAACGGTCATGAGCAGGTTTAGTAGAGTCTTGTGGATCGGTATGGAGACGTTTGTACTTATCTTCGAGAGGCTGCCGAACTTTTAGGAAACATTTCTATCTTTATTGAACTCTTTCGTGCTGATCTATTGATTCTTGAAATCTGAACTTACGTTGTTTTATTCTCTCACAGATGGTTAGGACACGCCATATCGATCAAAGTGACCAGTCACCGGCTAGACCAGCGAGAGGTCGAGGCTGTGGTAGAGGTAGGGGCCAGCCCGCGCAGCAGCCGGGGCAGTACCACAGGATCCCCTATCGATCAAGATCAGGTTCCCGTCGATGGTGTCCCACCGGGAAATGCTCAGGCTAGTCGTGCCTATGGTTATTCCGTGTCTTCAGGAGACCCTGTCTCAGATATTGACAGTATGCACCAGTTTGGCTCAGGCAGTCGCCATGTCTTCTACTGCCACCACAGCTCAGGCCGGGGAAGGTAATCAGACTCCAGCTACCTAGGCACCGGAGCAGGCTGCACAAAGTATTCAGGCACCGGGGGCAGCCCCAGCTCAGCCAGTTGCTCCGATCCAGGATTATGTGGTCCCTGCTATGCCTGAGGACGAGCAGCACAAGTTGGAGAGATTCAGCAGACTTCAGCCTCCGACTTTCAGCAGTTTAGAGGGCGAGGATGCCTAGGGATTTCTAGATAGGTGCCAGAGGATACTGCGTACCGCGGGTATTTTGGAGACCGGTGGGGTATCATTTGTTACATTTCAGTTTGTGAGTGTTGCCTTTACCTGGTGGGAGTCATTCGAGAAGCGTAGACTGATTGGTTCAGCACCCCTTACCTGGCAGCAGTTCTCCACGATCTTTTTGGAGAAGTATGTTCCTTAGTCCCACAAAGAGGAGCAGCGCAGGCAGTTTGAGCAGCTGCGCCAGGGAGAGTTATCAGTCACTCAGTACGAGATGAGGTTTTCCGAGTTGGCTAGGCATGCTTCTGATATTATCCCTACTAATAGGGATAGGGTGAGGAGGTTTGTAGATGGTCTTTCTTATCAGCTTCGGTTATTTATGACCCGGGAGAGAGTATCAGGTGCTTCATTTGAGAAGGTTGTTGACATAGCTCTAGAAATTGAGTCCGTTCGCTGCCAGGAGCAGGAGGAGAGAGAGGAAAAGAGGCCTCGTGGTTCGGGCAGTTCCAGTGGTGCTCCCTTCAGGGGACAATTTCAGCAGGGTAGGGGCCGTTCATTTAGGCCTCCTCAGTCAGGCCGTCCAGCATATAGTGGTGCCTTCTCGGGGCAGGGTCCCCGTGGTTCTCAGTCAAGTCGTACTTCATTTGGTGCCCTCCTAGCTCAGAGTGCAGCTCGAGCACCTCCTGTTCAGGGTTCTTCTATGCAGGAGTCTTCCAGTGGCCGTACGGGAGCTAGAGGTTTCTATCAGTCCCCGCCTCCAGCTCCAGGGAGTTGTTTTGAGTGTGGAGATTTAGGGCATGGGTGGAGGCAGTATCCCCGCCGTTCTGGTGGATCTTCTCAGTAGAAAGGCCAGCCCTCGACTTCAACTCCAGTCACTTCACCATCCGCCCAGGCAGCCAGGGGTGGTGGTCAGTCAGCCAGAGGCCGCCCTAGAGGAGGAGGTCGAGCAGGGGGAGGTCAGGATCGCATGTATGCATTCCCAGCCAGGCTGGATGCTATGGCCTCATATGCCGTGATCGCAGGTATTATTTCAGTCTGTTGCCGTGATACCTTGGCTTTATTTGACCCTGGTTCTACATATTCCTCTGTTTCTTCATATTTTGCCGGTTTTCTGGATGTGCCCCGTGAGTCTCTAGTCGCATCTGTTCATGTGTCAACTCCGGTGGGCGATACTGTTGTTGTGGACCGTGTGTATCGATCGTGCATGATATCTATCAGGGGTCTGAAGACCCGAGTAGACCTACTGTTACTCAGCATGGTCGATTTTGATGTGATATTGGGCATGGATTGGTTATCTCCGTGCCATGCTATTCTTGATTGTCACGCTAAGACGGTGACCTTAGCTATGTCGGGGTGTCCGAGGGTTGAGTGGAGAGGTTCTCCTGAGTTTATGCCTAGCAGGGTGATTTCTTACCTAAAGTCTCAGCACATGGTTGATAAAGGGTGTTTATCGTATTTGGCCTTCGTGAGGAATGTCAGTGGTGAGACTCCCGCTATTGATTCAGTTCCCGTGGTACGTGACTTTCCGGATGTGTTTCCTGCAAACCTGTCAGGCATGCCACCTGACAGGGATATTGATTTTGGTATTGACTTGGTGACAGGCACTCAATCTATTTCTATTCCACCTTATCGTATGGAACCAGCGGAGCTAAAGGAATTGAAGGAGCAGCTTCAGGAACTCCTGGATAAGGGGTTCATTCAGCCTAGTGTGTCACCTTGTGGTGCACCGGTGTTGTTCGTGAAGAAGAAGGATGGGTCAATGCGTATGTGTATTGACTATCGATAGTTGAATAGGGTTACGGTGAAGAACCGGTATCCCTTGCCCCGCATTGATGATTTGTTTGACCAGCTTCAGGGAGCTAGAGTGTTTTCCAAGATTGATTTGAGATCTGGGTATCATCAGTTGAGGATTCGGGATTCTGACATTCCGAAGACTGCTTTCAGGACCAGATATGGTCATTATGAGTTCTTGGTTATGTCATTTGGGTTGACCAATGCCCCAAGTGCATTCATGCAATTGATGAACAACGTGTTCCAGCCTTATCTTGATTCCTTCGTCATTGTGTTCATTGATGACATCCTGGTTTATTCTTATAGACAGGAAGATCACGCTCAACATTTGAGAGTTGTGTTACAGAGGTTGAGGGAGGAGAAGCTTTATGCAAAATTCTCCAAGTGTGAGTTTTGGCTTGGTTCAGTAGCTTTCTTGGGGCACGTGGCATCTAGTGAGGGGATTCAGGTTGATCCAAAGAAGATAGAGGCGATGCAGAGTTGGCCCAGACCGTCCTCAGCTACAGAGATTAAGAGTTTCCTTGGTTTGGCGGGTTATTACCGTCGCTTTATAGAGGGATTCTCTTCTATTGCTTCGCCTTTGACCAGATTGACCCAGAAGGGTGCTCCATTCAGATGGTCTAATGAGTGTGAGGAGAGCTTTCATAAGCTTAAGTCAGCATTGACTACAACTCCAGTACTAGTTTTGCCTGGTGGTTCGGGTTTTTACACAGTTTATTATGATGCTTCTAGAGTTGGCTTGGGAGCGGTATTGATGCAGGGCTGTAGGGTGATTTCCTACGCGTCCAGACAGTTGAAGGTACACGAGAAGAATTATCCAGTGCACGATCTCGAGTTAGCTGCCATTGTTCATGCCTTGAAGATTTGGCGGCATTATTTGTATGGAGTGCAGTGTGAGATTTTCACTGATCATTGTAGTTTTGCAGTATCTGCTGAGGCAGAAGGACTTGAATTTGCGTAAGAGGAGATGGTTAGAGCTCCTCAAGGATTATGACCTCACTATATCCGGGGAAGACCAATGTAGTGGTCGATGCCTTGAGTCGCAGAGCAGAGAGTTTGGGGAGTCTAGCCTACCTTCCAGTAGCAGAGCGACCATTAGACCTTGATGTCCAGGCCTTAGCAGGTCAGTTGGTGAGATTGGATCTATCAGATCCCCCACAGGTGTTGGCTTGTGTGGCCTTCTGGTCTTCTCTTTACGATCAGATTAGAGCACGCCAGTATGATGATCCATATTTGCTTGTTCTTCAGGACAGGGTCCGTCATGGTGATGGCAGGGATGTGGTTATTGGTGATGATGGGGTCATAACGATGCAGGTCCGGATTTGCGTGCCCAATATATATGGGCTTCGAGATTTGATTCTAGCAGAGGCTCATAGTTTGTGGTATTCCATCCATCCGGGTGCCGCGAAGATGTACCAGGATTTGAGGCAGCATTATTGGTGGAGGAGGATGAAGAAGGATATTGTGGAGTTTGTGGCTCGGTGTCTCAACTGTCAGTAGGTCAAGTACGAGCACCAGAGACCATGTGGATTGCTTAAGAGGTTTGATATTCCGGAGTGGAAGTGGGAGCGGATCACCATGGACTTCGTAGTTGGACTCCCACGGACTTTGAGGAGGTTTGATGCTATATGGGTTATTGTGGATCGGCTGACCAAGTCCGCACACTTCATTCCTGTTGGTACTACTTACTCTTCAGAGAGGCTAGCTGAGATTTATATCAGGGAGATTGTCCGATTGCATGGGGTTCCAGTTTCTATCATTTCCGACAGAGGCACTCAATTCACATCTTAGTTTTGGAGAGCCGTGCAGAGAAAGTTAGGTACTCAGGTTGAGTTGGGCACAACGTTTCATCCTCAGACCGACGGGCAGTCAGAGCGCACCATTCAGATTTTGGAGGATATGTTGCGTGCTTGTGTGATTGACTTTGGTGGTTCATGGGACTAGTTTCTGCCACTAGCGGAGTTTGCATATAATAACAGCTATCAGTCGAGTATTCAGATGGCTCCGTATGAGGATTTATATGGTAGGAGGTGCAGATCTCCGGTTGGTTGGTTTGAGTCGGGCGAGGCTAGGTTGTTGGGCACATACTTAGTTCAGGATGCTTTGAGTAAGGCAAAGTTAATTCAGGAGCGGTTTCGCACGGCACAGTCTAGGCAAAAGAGTTATGCGGGCCGGAAGGTCCGAGACGTGTCTTTCATGGTTGGGGATAAGGTGTTGCTGAAGGTGTCACCCATGAAGGGTGTTATGAGATTCGGGAAGAGAGGGAAGCTGAGTCCCAGGTTCATTGGGCCATTTGAGGTGCTTCAAAGGGTTGGAGAGGTGGCTTATAGGCTTGTTATGCCTCCCAGTTTATCGAGTATTCATCCAGTATTCCATGTTTCGATGCTCCGGAAGTATGTTGGTGACCCTTCCCATGTTTTGGACTTCAGCACGGTTCTGCTCGAGGGTGATATGTCATATGAGGTGGAGCCAATGGCTATTTTGGGTCGACGGGTCAGGAAGCTGAGGTCTAAGGATATAGTTTCAGTAAAGGTTCAATGGAGAGGGCAGCCGACGGAGGATTCCACCTGGGAAATCGAGCGGGAGATGCGGGACAGATATCCTCACTTATTCGAGACTTCGGGTATGTTTCTAGACCCGTTCGAGGATGAACGTTTGTTTAAGAGGGGGATGATGTAACGACCCGACCGGTCGTCTCGTGAGATTTACCGCGTTTCCCCCATTTTTGCATTTGTTATATATTACTAGCTTGTTTTTGTTGTGTTGGGTCAGTTGGTTTGGGTTCGGAGTGATTATGGTGAGAATTGAGGCATTTAGTCTCTTAAAGTAGCCTAATAGTTGAGAAAGTCAACTGAGAGTTGAATTATTGATGAACGACCTCAGAATGCAGATTTTATGGCTCGGATAGATTTTTTAGGTGATTTGGGACTTAGGAGTGTGTTCAGAATATTTTTGTGATGTCCGGTGTAGAATTAGGCTTGAATTGGCGAAAGTTAATTTTTGGCGATTTCCGGTCGGCAATGGAAAATAGGCTATCAGGGTCGGAATGGAATTCCAGAAGTTGGAGCAGGTTCGTAATGTCATTTTGGATATGCCTGCATAATTTCAGGTCAATCGGAGGTGTTTTGGTTGGTTTCGGCATAGTTGGTGAAATTTGGAAGTTTCAAAGTTCATAGGCTTGAATTTGATGTGATTTTGGTGTTTTTGCGTTGTTTTTGGTGTTTCTAAGGCTCGAATAAGTTTGAATGATGTGATGAGATATGTTGGTATGTTTGGTTGAGGTCCCGAGGGCCTCGGGTGTGTTTCGGGTGGTTAACGGACCAATTCTTGGCTTGAAAACTGGGCAGATTCTTGCTGGTGTGAGGTTCTGGTTTCCTTCTACGCGATCAGGGGAGGATGTTTGTGATCACGTAGAGTAAAATAGTGGGGCAGGCATTTTGTACTATGCGATCGTGTGGTTAGGATTGCGATCGCATAGGTTGGGTAGAATAGGCAGTGCGATCGCGTTTGTGGTTTTGTGATCGCGTAGAGTATTTTGAGGCACGTGTGTGGGGTGGAGAATTGTTCTATGTGATGTATTGGTTTGCGATCACATTGGTTGGTTGGTCTGTGCATCGCGATCGCGTGCCAAGGTTCGCGACCGCAGTGAAGGAAATTTTATAGATGGGCAGAATGTTTTAAAAGGCTTGTTGTGCGAAATTGGCTCATATTTCCTCCATTGTTGACGAGTTGGGAGCACTTTTGAGAGTATTGAAGAGGGAATTGAAGGGAATCACTTGGAGGTAAGGTTTATAACTTCATAACTCGTTTATATGTTGATTTCTAAGTGATTACACCATAGAATTTGCTGGAATTAAACCCAAATTGTGGAAGAAGGGGTGCATGGGAAATTGATTCTTCTTTTGAGGATTTGAGTGGGAAATTATGGTCCGATTTTAGTGTTCTTGGTATGTATAGAATCGTGGGAGGACGAGGATTCTCATTATGTAAAAATTATCGAATTCCGAGACGTGGGCCCGAGGATCGGGTTTGGCCAAATTTTGAGATTCTTGTTTCTTTTGATAGTTTTCGATTGGGTTGAGTTCCTTTGATATATATTGATGATGTTAAACTGGTTTTGGCTAGATTCAGAGCAATCAGGAGCCAATTTGAGGGGCAAGAGCATTGCGAACTAGTGTTTTGGCCCGGTAGAGGTAAGTAATAGTTATAAATCTTGTCTTGAGGGTATGGAACCCCGTACTGCATATTTTCTCACTGATTTTGGAATGGCTCACATGTCGGATTTACGAGTATGTGGCGCGTACTGATTTTTGGATTGGACTAGGTCTTCTCCGTGGCAACTAATGAGTTGTTTATTTACTCAAAACCTTATGTTAAATTATGTTCTAAATATTTGTGAAATATTTGGGCTATAAGCCGCGTTTGGGGCCTCGTGCCGATTTGTTTAGACCCTTTGAGGGATTTTTACTGTTGTTTTCCTCACTATTTGTTGATGATTTCACTCAGCCACATTGTGCATACTGTTTTTCGAAACTCAGCCTGATTTACACTACATGATATTTAAAATGATGTTTTGGGTCGAGTGCCCTGTTTTACTGATTCGCCCGAGGGGCCTTTTGAGTGGTTCTGCTGAGTGTGGTCGAGATCCAGGAGTGATAGTGAGGTGCTGAGTGATATTAGCGCTTGGGCTGAAGGAGCCCCTCCGGAGTCTGTACACACCTCCAGTGAGCGCACCGAGTGCCGAGTGACGAGTGATTGGGAGGCATGAGTGACTGTGAGGTGCTGAGTGATTGTGAGGTGATGAGTGATTGTGAGGCATTCCCGAGGGACTGATTATGATACATGTTTTTGCTTGAGGGGCTACTTATGATTTTACTACATTCATTTTCATACCAAATCCTTCGTTTTAAAGTTGTTAAAAATATGCATTCTTTAAAGGACTTTTTCTGAAGTTGATTTTAAGGCATGATGGTTTCGTATATCTATGTTTATACTGTTGGGAAGTAAGGTTGTGTATATTTTTATTTGATGGCATTGATTTTATGTGTTTCCTTGTTGCTTAGACTTGATTTATTTTCATCACTACTTAGTTGGCGTACTCACATTACTCCCTGCACCTCTGTGTGCAGATTCAGGAGCAGATATCGAGCATTGGCCTTTTATTCTGTGCGGAGCCGGATTGCGGGACATAGAGGTAGTTGTTCAGTGTCCGCAACATCTTTGTTTTCCCTTCTTGTTGTATTTAGATTTTATTCGAAGGTTTTGTATTATAATAGTTTATTTTGGTTTATTCCTCTAGATGCTCATGACATGTTGGCTCCGGGTTTTGGGGTTGGCGGTATTGTATAACTGGCCTACTTTATTCAGTAATTTCTGTATATTTTATGAAATGCTTGAAACTTGAATGGGATTTTCAAAAGAAATTGCGAACACGCGGTAGTCGGCTATCCTAGTTCCATGATAGGCGCCACCAACGACCGGTTTAGGATTTGGGGTCGTGACATTATGGCTACTGGATGTGGGATGTTTTGTGTAAATGTTGATTGTTTTCAGGGCTGTTGTGAAACTGTATGGATATGAGATTGAAGGTCTGGCCAGGCTAGGTATACTTTGGTCTTGTCTTAGGCTCACTATAGTTATTTTATAATTCTGTAATTTATTCCACTCATTGGGTTTGTAATAATTGTGTAATAACGATTGGGGTGTTAGTAAAATTGGAAAAATGGGTTTATTCTATATTTGCATGAACGGGTAAAAATCCTGCCTATAGGTGTTTAATTTGTGCAACATGTGTTGCTACTATGTGTTGATAGATAACCTACCTATAGGACCTGAGTGCTTAATTCGTTTAACATATTCTGCTCCTATGTGTTTTGTTAGATACCATGCCTATATGAAATAAAATGTCAATGACCAATCTTTCAATTTGCGTTGCAGCATATTCATTAGATATTATGACTATAGGATTACGTTAGCTTATTCTGCTGATATCCATCTAGAAATCATGCCTATAGGACTTCAATTGGTTAATGTGTTATTATTATTATACTGCTCACCTAGAAAACATGCCTATAGGAGCCAAGTATAAAAATCAGTTTAAATTACTAATCGTTAGAAATCCTGCCTATAAGGTAATACCACTCGCTTTTAAGTGTTAATATTGAACTTCCAACACTGTTTCGTTACCACTATTAGAAAGCATGCATATAGAATCAAACTGAGTAATTCTTAGTATTTCCAATGGTCATTACTGCCACTATTGCGTAAATCACCTAGATATCATATCTATAGGTTTAATCGCTTATAATCTATAATCAGCAGGCAAATGTGTAGTCACATATAAATTATATCTAAGGTAGCACTTTGCATCTGAAACTGCTTGCATGTTTGAATCCCAATGTCACATAGAAACCATATCTATAGGACTTAATGACTTTAATTCGTCTCAATGCTGAAACTGTCAAACGGCTAATTTGTTTGCGTGCATTTGTTGTCTAAGTGTGGAGGCTAACTTGAGCCCTTAATTACCTTTACATGAAGTTCAACTTGTTTTGGTTGAGGCCTATTTTTATCATTTTGAGAAACCTAAGTTAAGTCTAGAACCATCCAAAATAGAGGTCCAAACGCCTCCTGGACCATAGGCATGGGAAGGGTAGTGCACGCATAAGGCACGGTTTAGAATCAACTAGCGCGCTTTAGGTAAAAAAAACTTAAAGATAATAATCACGTCACAGGAGATGATAGTCTGTGCCCACTGAATAATACGAGTAACACCCCATCTCGAGAGAGTTATGAAGTATTATTACGTTGCACAGAGTGATGCTTTAGGATAAAAAATTTAGGACCCCCCATCTTGTCTTAAAGTCAATTATTTGTGTTTATTTGTAGACTTTTGATAATAATTGTCCAAACTTCTTGTCATTCCCTCTTGTTTTTGACTAATTCATATAATTCGAGTTCGGCCGGGACCCACAATTGTGGACCTCGAGGAATGCCTAACACCTTCTCCTCGAGGTAATTTGAGCTCTTACCCGATCTTTGGTGACGGAAACTAGTTAAACCAGATTTATTTGCAAATAGGTGCCCTAACGCACCTCAAACCCGTTAGGTGGCGACTCTCTCTTTTAACACCTTCCTTAAAAGAGTTTCATGTGCCAAAACCCGATTTCGTGAGAAAAAGGGGCACGACAGCATGACGACTCTGCTGGGGAAATTTTTAGGCTCTTACAATAGTGAACTTGGTCTAATATGAATTAGTCTCCTTTGATGAACGTGTTTCCTTGTTCTTTATTGTTACATGAATATCCCTCTACCGTTTTCCCTTTTTATGGCTACATTCACACCCTTTCCCCTATTTTCCCTTTATTTGAATTCGTATTAATATGCAAATCTCTGCTTAATTTGGTTACAATATGTGTTTTCCTTTATTTTCTAGTCATTTTTACTTGCTCCAAATAATTTTCAATTTTGCTACATCATGTCTCTCCCTACCCCCTTGCTTGCTTTATTACAATTCTTTGACATTGCGCGAACTAACTTCTTCCTTGTTTTCCTTTCTTTTCATGTCTTTACTCTCTATTTTAATATTTCATTTACTGTCTTCATCATGCAAAATACTTGACAATGTATTGTTTTATCTTTACATAACTGCATGCTCCACATCGTATTCCATTTCGTGCGTAATTAATACTATAGTGGCGCTTGATGAGTGTCCGCGCTCTTCCTAAATCACCTTTAGATTTGGAAAGGCTTATTTGCGGTAAAACTAGTCGATCAGTGATGCAGTCGACGGTTCCGTACCTTTTCCTCTCAAGTTGTCCACTTGAGGTTACCGGTCTAGACTCTTCTAGAAACACCTACTCTAAGACTTTGACTTGAAAATTTTCCATAGACGGCGCCAAATTGTTTGACCAAAAAGTATGAAACATTTTGTTAAACTAATTAAATAAGAAAGTGATGGATAAATCCTAGTTAAACATAATAAGTTCTAGATCTAACACGTTCTTGAATACGTAACGCAGAATGATGCTTAAACTGATTTAATGCAAATGGTATTAAATAATGTTGTTATAAATAAGTGGAGGAACAATGATAAACAATAACTATATTTAATGGCAATTAATGTAAATAGAGAGAATGATTCACCCAAATATTGAATGAGGTGGATGATTCTTCTATCTGAAAATGATGTAAGACAAATGAATATGAGAATATATGTGGTTTTCTTTGATCTGATGCGAGAAAAGGTAGAATAAACAGCAAATCGAATCCTTATGGAAAGGTAATTTTTCGTATTGTTTCTCTAGAGTCAACTTTTCATAAGAGTTCTTATCAGCTGGAATATTACATGCATTTTGCCTTATCTCTTCTACTATTTATATGAGATACTCCCAAAAATCTTAAAAAGTACAACAGAAGAAATATTCAATGGAATATTCCCTTTGAAAGTTCCAATGCTATACTAGCTGTTATTTCACTTCCTACTGCTCGACCTCGGTCCTAATGGGCTACTCAACGGCTCAATCTTGTCAACACCCGATCGACCTCGACCTAGTCACCCGTGATGAGCTACGGTTCTCGCACTTGATCACCTCTTCAAACCAAATTTCCTCCGTCAAATTTTGACCCATACAGTGGGGTCTGGGGAGGATAGTGTGTACACAGACCTTACCACTACCTTATGAGGATAGAGATGTTGTTTCCAATAGACCCTCGACTCAGGAAAATATAAGCACCACATTAATCAAAATATAGACAAGAAGGTACATCACCAAAAATTCATATAAAAGCAGAATAAAAACAACAAGACAGTGAGGTGATCAACAATGAAAGAAAACAACAGTTAGTCATAAAAACCTACTACCAATAGAAAGCGAGGTTGCGTGCCAATACTACTGTTATGAACACTCTAGACTACCTACTCTACTATCTTAATTCTCGATCTCCATACATTCCTATCAAGGGTCATGTCCTCGATCAACTTAAGCTGCGCCATGTCATTATAAACAAATTCAGTAAGAAAATATAAAAACTTATCATTATTTTTAACGAACTAATAGAAAATAGTGCCAAACAAATAGAACAATGGGACTAGAGTCTTTCTAATAGTGTTTGAACATGTGAAAGAAAGAAGAAGACATGTGAGCGTTGGTGGTTTTGGATAATTTTCGGTAGTAGGGAAATTATTTGGTTTGGGGGGGGGGGGGGGAACTTGCATCTGGATAACTATTTTTTTTTTAAATATTTGTGGGAAGGTTGTCTATATGTTTTCAGAAACAAAAGAAAGTATTACTGATCTATAAAAATATTCAGTAAAATTCAAACAATTAATAAGTATCAGACTCACTCATAAAATATTAAATAGATTGTACTTATTATTACGTTACAATCGCTCGACCAAGTAAGAGAATAAAGTTCAAAGAATATTATTGGAGAAAAGAAAAGAGTTAATGATTCTACCACTTGATAGGCTTTCAAGTTTTGGACGGAACCAATCGCTGATTTGATTCCTCTCTGGAAATCCAATGTTGCTATCCAGATCCAGCCACGATCATTTTTAGCATGTGCTTCTTCCGTGATCCTCTCTTACGGAAAGCAAACTACAGTTATGTATTGAGGCTCAATGAATTATAATTCCCAAAACTTTTACGCTATTTTTATTGAAATTAAATTATTTTAAGCATATTCGCTAGCAAGACACAACGTATTCTAGCGATTATGAATACTAAACTACAATATATTGAATATGTTTCTTTTCGTATGATTTAAATTTATCTTTTTTGAATATTTAATCTTCCATATACTTTATTCTTGAATCCCAACTTGTTTAATATTTTTTCTTTCGTGTGATTTATATTTTTTTTTTGTCTTTGCTTAGTTTATTTTATGGTGCTATAGAATAGTTGATAGATCTAATACTATGGTCATCTTTCATGTTTTCTTAATTCATCACTCTTTAAACAGTAAACATGTCTAGAGAGTTTTGTGAAGTCCTATAAAAGTATGTATATTATCGCATTCTACTTCTACTAGTAATTTTTACCTGACATTTAAAAAAATACCAATAATTAACTGAATTGTACCGATATCGAAGAGACACGGACATGATTTGGATGGTTCTGAAAAGTCTAATTTTGGTTATTTATAATAAAATAAACGAAAATTTGATATAATATAAAAATATTATAAAAGAATCGGCCGAACTAAATCATTAACACCCTACTTCTATGCAGAGATAACAAAAATAAATAAATTAAAATAATCACCTAGCCTCTCGATCCACCAAACATAATTAATTAGTCGTATTAATTTCCAAAATATCATTTTCGTAATACTTCATCTGTGTCAAGTGTGGAGAAGTCAAAACTTATATCTTATATGGTTGAAGCCTTTTAAAGGTGTGTATAAAAGGTATGAGCTTGAATAAGGTTTGGTGCGTAAAAAATTGCTCGTAAAACTAGGATATCAAAGGATTTGCATATAAGTTGGTAGGGTGTATTTGGATCGGGTTAGTTAAATTTTAATTAAAATCAAACCAAATCAACTATATCAGTTTGGATTGGTTCGATGTTGACAGTTATTTTCAATTTTTTTTGTTACATGAATATTGTTTCAATCTTATTTTGTAAAAGTTATAGATAAAGTTTTGATAAATGAATATATGTTTAATAAAAATTGAAATAGCTGACAAACATATGATCTATTGAAATATTCTTATGGGAGAATATTTTTAGCAACACATGATAATTATTTTCTTAGTCGTTTGATAATAATTTTTTCATTCATGTGCACTTTTAAGATTAACCAATTTAATAATTAGACATAAAAATTAATATGAAACATAAATAATGATAAGTAAACTATTTAATTTTAAAATTATCGAAATACCATTTCAAATTAAAAAAAATATAAGAATTTAACAGATCTCGACATATGAATATAAAAGAACAAAGAGATTGACGCATTTCAATAATACCTGGTAAGAAAGTGACAATACAACTCATTATCTAAAAATGGATGCATTTTATAGTTCTATTAATGTAACGAATCGGTTTGTCGTTACGTAGAACTTGCATTTTATTGATGTCATTGACTTGCCATGGATTGGTTATTCTATTATTGATGTGTTAGAGTCGATAGGCTTGAAATCGGAATGGTTAAATGAGAATTCAGTAACTTAGTCTTTAAAAGATAGCCTTATAATGGGAAAAGTCAATTAAGAGTTGACTTTAACCTCAGAATGCGGATTTTATGGCTCGAATAGCTTCGTTAGGTGATTTGGGACTTAGGAGTGTGTTCGGAATATTTTTGTGATGTCCGGTGTAGAATTAGGCTTGAATTGGCGAAAGTTAGTTTTTGGCGATTTTCGATTGGCGGTGAAAAATAGGCTATCGGGGTCAGAATGGAATTCCGACAGTTGGAACAGGTTCGTAATGTCATTTTGGATATGTCTGCAAAATTTCAGGTCAATCGGAGCTGTTCTGGATGGTTTCGGCATCATCGGTGGATTTTAGAAATTTCAAAGTTCTTAGGCTTGAATCCAATGTAAATTTGATGTTTTGATGTTAGTTTTGGTGTTTTGAGAGTACAACTAAGTTTGAATGATATCATGGGATGTGTTGGTACTTTGGTTAGGGTCCCGAGGTGCTCGGGATTGATATCGGGTGGTTAACGGGCATTTTTGGCCTTAGGAATCTGCTGAAAAACCTGGTGTTATGTTCCTGGTGTCCTTGTACGCAACAACAGGGATATATTCGCGATCGCGTAGTACAATTTGAGAGGGGCAGACTTTTGCTCTCTGCGATCGCATATGTGAGTTCGCGATCGTAGAGGTTGAGCAGGTTGAACAGTGCGATCGCGTGAGGAGTGTTGCGATCGCGTAGGGATAAGGCAGGCGCGTGGGGGCGAGGTCAATTGGTCTTCGCGATCGCGTGAGGAGAGCTGCGATCGCGTGGGGTTGGAGAGTGGTGCTACGCGATCGCGAATGGGAGTCCGCGATCGCGGTGAAGAAATCACTGGGCATAATTAATGTCACGACCCAATTTCCCACACGGGTCGTGATAGCGCCCAACAACAAGGTTAGGCAAGCCAACATAAATTCTACTAAGTGTTACCCTTCCCATGTGATTAATTAATCTAACCTTTTTCCTATTTTAAGAATTTATTTACATGATATTAGCCGGTGACATGGAAATAAGACATCTGATACGTGAGTCAAAAGATAAACATACGTATGAAAATGCAGCCCAAAACCCAAAATGTACGCACGTGGGTGCCATGAACTAGTGTCACCACTATCATGGGCAACTATCAGAATACACCAGAATACATAAATATATATATACAATCCCATAGTCTAAATGAAATAGACGGGGAAAATAACAAAAGAAAACTCCAGAATCACCATACGAAGCTATTCCCAGACTCGGAATCCCAAACAGACATCTATGACACTGAAATGCCTTGCAACCCAAATTTCATGAAAACCTTCTAAAATGCTAACTTCTACAATATACGCCGGAACGCTCTCAGGTTATCCAAAACTCGATTCGTACATACACCCAAATCCGAAATCATCATACGAACCTGTCGGAACCTTCAAATTCTGATTCGAAGATCGTTTACTGAAAATTCCAATCTTAGTTGATTTCACCAACTCAAGGCTTCTGTAATGAGAATTTTCTTTCCAAACCAACTCTAAACTTCCTGAAATTCAATTCCGACCACGCCCACTGGTCATAATACCTGAAACAAAGCTGCTTACGGCCTCAAACCGCTGAACGACGCGCTAGATCATGAAATGACTGGTTGGGTCGTTACATTCTCCCTCACTTAAACCGACGTTCGTCCTCGAACGTGCTAAGAGCTGCTTTGGAGATTCCTGAAATCACTGTTTAACATCTCGAGCACCTATCCGTGCCGTCACAACCCAGTTGAACACATAAGCTTGATAAAATCTGAAGATAATGAGCTCATAATTCATTCAAACACCTGAAATTTCTCTAGCCAGGCCTAGTTTCAATATATATATATATATATATATATATATATATAAGCACTACACCAACTAGCACATGATATACCCGATCATAACTGCATACTCTTGCCGAATCGGCACCATGCACCGCACAACTCATCATCTGACCACAATGACGCTCCCTAAACCTTAATAGCCAAAAAAATCCATGAATCTGATGCTCCCCATGCACCTCATAACAAATATACATACACCCTGGTATAATGTTGACGATACCACCACAACGGAGGAAATGTGCAGAAATTCATACTCAACTGTAGAGTTAACAAGTCCTTGAATACTTCATCTTGACTAGAATCATCCCTTTAGTATGAACCTGAATAATGGTATTCGTTCTTTAATATACACTTCACATAACCTCATCGCACTCGCCCCTGATCCGAAAATCTTGTCTCACCTAGTATGAACTGCTCAGACAACAAACTACCCCAACATGATCAACAGCCTTACATGATACCACATCGCGCCAATAGGACATAACTCGAACACGATAATAAGAAACGACTCAGGACTGAACTATTCAGCTCACGCAATTAATATGAGTTCTTACCAGAAAATAGGTATTAGAACATAAGAAAATAAATACAGGAACCTTACTCATCATCACACTGTTGCGGCGTGCAATCCGATCCGATTAACATACCCGTGGCGGCGTGCCACCCGATCCCAAATAACATACCTGTGGCGGCATTCCACTCGATCCAAATAACATAAAACTCACGTAAGGAAATATATACAGAGCTGATTCGCTCACTATTACAAATTACTGAATATTGATCACAAGCACGCTAAGTGCATAATACCATCCTGGGGAGACTGATAGAGCTGTATGCAACAAAACTCAAGCACAATTGAGGCGCGATATATATATACACTCTATATCTCAAGAGCTATCATGCTCACATAACATCCCCACTACGCGAGACTTCAACACATAAGAAATTATCAAGCCATTTCACAACTCGCACGACACAATCACAATAACATATGAATTCGACGAAGACGGAACAACACCCGCTGTCCTAATATCTTTCCATGAAAAGCGCTCTATTGAAAGGAACAAGCCTAGCTCATACGGAGCCCATAATCATATTTAAATCCATCCACAAACATCGAGCTACCTTGATCGCACCAACTAAGCTAATAGCTTTTGCCTGGGTCCATATTAACCCACCTTCTCTCATAATACACGGGAAAAACCATCATCACCGGGACTAACACCCCATAATCCATAATCAACTGAACCGAATGCCCTCCAGGTGTAAATTCTCAATTAAGAAATATTGCACTTCTTGATACTCCACCCAAATCTGAAATCCATCAAGTGACTACATGTCACACTTATACAATCTTTTCGCGGTCATGCTTCCATGACCTTCCACACAAGGCAACAAGTCTGCATATACATAACACCGGTCGTACTAAGGCTGAAAAACACATCAAGATCCCATGACCAGGGTAAAGCCTCTTCCAGCGAATATCAATATCAGGTGGCACTGAAGATAATACCAGCTTACACTGAACTTTCGAATCACTTTGTCTTGCTCTTCCGAGCTCATGACATCCTGGTGAACACTGAACCGCGATCTCGATTCTTACTTTCAATTCTACCCTGACTACAGCTCCCAACATGCCGATATGGAGTATCATAGGAATTTCATCATATTTCCTGAAACACTGATAGAGTGAACACTTTATCATGAAGAAAGCCTTTACTTAACTCAATTCACGGGAATCATAATAACACACGAGCGAAATTTCACAATCCCAATGCGTGCAAATCCTTAAGTAGAAGTCTGAACCACCATAAACCCCCCGGAAACCCGCCTACACCTGACAGGCCATAACACCCGAATGCTCCCAGATGAAATTCATTACGACGGCCGACATGCCCTCACGCATATGCACAACCATACACATACTCAAACACAGCGAAGGAACTGATCATTGCTGCACATGTGCCATTTCAAACATGGCTAACCCATCTATCTTCTTTTAATCATCTTAATTGCCTCAGAAATAGTAGTAACTTCCATCAACTCATGGCAACCTCAACCCTCACTCATCCCGAGTGACCTTGATTCACGAGACCATGCTGCCTAAATTCCGCAAACCGTCTCATACCCTCCAAGTAAGCTTCTACAACTCAGAGTACATTTCTCTTACTCTTCCAATACCATTCTGCACACTGAAAATAAGACAGAACACTCCAACCGTTCTCCCCTTCCCATAAATCACGTTGCAAAAGCTCAATTCTTAATCATACTGTCGTCTCCAACCCTTAAACACCGCGTACTCAAATTTGTGAATTCACTAGGACCGCTGCTGAGAGTCACCCACTCTGACTGGCGCCGAATACAATCAACTCCAAGGCTCTCCCAGCACATGAACACCCTTTCAGCGAAGCACGTGACTGAGTCACTACCCTTACAACTTGCCTATGCCTTAAGCACGAATTCTTAGTCTTCCAAAGCCTAACCCTGGTCCAATAGGACCAACTTCGCACCCACTTATCGAATGCCATGCTCAATTACCGCTTTACTCATTTCCCTTAGCTATAACAACTTGCCAATGCCGACAATCCACAACTCCATGAGGACACAACCCACAACCCAACTGCAGGTGGTGGGACTCCCCCACTTTGGTTAGTCGCATTCCTTTAAGCACTATCTGACTTCCTTTCCTTGCTCTTGGACTTTTAGAAATGGCACCACCACCTATCACTTTTCACATATCTTCCTTCATCACGTGCTTCTCAATTGCGTCCTCAATTCAACATCCTTCGCTGTAGCTCTTTGAACCAGTAGATCACCACAACTTCGAACTCTCCGAAGATCATCTTTCTCGAGCTGCCTTCATTAGAGGTAACTGTTCAATTCTGAACCACTACACACCACGATCTCTGACAACCGCTTCTTCAACACCGCTTCACAGCACTCTAACCCCATGCGACCGAAGAGCTATAACACCGGCGAATTTAACATATCCTATTCGATCAAACAACGATACCACAACACAGGTGAATACTCCACTTTGATCGATAGCACCAAGCTTACTACTTTATCAATCCGAACCGGACGATTCATAGTCCAAGTGCCTTTCCTCCGTCGGAACTAAAATACTGAAATCTTGAAACCACGCCATGAGAAGACCTCCCTTCAAGTCATTCATTTCCCCTACATATGGGCAAGCATCCTACCATCCTATCAACACCGCGCGATATCCAATCGTAAGCATCATAACAACCAGATCATAGCCTCAAAGTCCTCAGAAACACAATTATTCGGCTGAAACAACATATTATTCTTCTGCAGGGCAACAACTACAACCCCAACCAACTGCACATGGAAAATATCTCTCACCATATCCGTAGCACCATTTTAATTCCTCAAATCCTCGAATCATAGCAAGAGCTTCACGACGTATAAGATTGAGTAGGAAGAACATAGGCATAAGCCTTAATGGAATCAAATCGCACGATGAGGAATCAAGAAGGGAAGTACTCCTAACAGTCCTGTAGCCCATCGAAGATAAGTACAGACGTCTCCGTACCAATCCGCAAGACTCTACTGGGTTTGCCCGTGACTCGTGAGACTACGTGAATCTAAAGTGCTCTGATACCACGTTATCACGACCCAATTTCCCACACGGGTCGTGATGACGCCCAAAAACAGGGTTAGGCAAGCCAACATAAATTCTACTAAGTGTTACCCTTCCCATGTGATTAATTAATCCAACCTTTTCCAGTTTTAAGCATTTATTTACATGATATTAGCCGGTGACATGGAAATAAGACATCTGATATGTGAGACAAAAGATAAGCATACATATGAAAATGCAGCCCAAAACCCAAAATGTACGCACGTGGGTGCCAGGAACTAGTGTCACGAGTATCATGGGAAACTATCAGAATGCACCAAAAATACATAAATATATATACAATCCCATAGTCTGAATGAAATAGACGGCGAAAATAACAAAAGGGAACTCCGGAGTCACTATACGAAGCTATTCCCAGACTTGGAATCCCAAACGGACATCTATAACACTGAAATGCCTTGCAACCCAATTTCATGAAAGCCTTCTAAAATGCTAACTTCCACAATATACGCCGGAACACTCTCGGATTATCCAAAACTCGATCCGGACACACACCCAAATCCGAAATCATCATACGAACCTGCCGGAACCTTCAAATCCTTATTCGAAGATCGTTTACTGAAAATTCCAATCTTAGTTGATTTCACCAACTCAAGGCTGCTGTAATGAGAATTTTCTTTCCAAACCAACTCTAAACTTCCTGAAATTCAATTCTGACCACGCCCACCGGTCATAATACCTGAAACGAAGCTGCTCACGGCCTCAAAACTCTGAACGACGCGCTAGATCACGAAATGACCGGTTGGGTCGTTACAATTAATTAAACCCTTCCGCGACTTAACCCTTATTTTACACCATTCTTGTAAGAGAAAAATCTTTGGGGATGAATTTTGAAGAGGAAAATCCTTTTTCTTCATAGAGGTAAGTATTTTGATTATTAAAACTCGATCATGGATGATTATAGAACATAAAAGCAGTGTAAATTCGTGGAAAAATAGTAGAAAAGGGGGATTTTAGGGCTTGAGAATAAGAGAACTTTAGGGGTCGATTTGAGGGGTCAAACAGACTCCAATTTTGGTGTTATTTATATGAACGGAATATTGGAAGGATGAAGAACAATTTTCTATAAAAATTTCTTGAGTTTCGTGACGCGGGCCCGGGGGTCGGGTTTTGACCGGTTTCAGATTTTTGGGTGAATTTCGATATTTTCAATTGGAAATTGTTACTTAAGCATATATTGATGATAAAAATCTTAACTTGGTATATTTGGAGCACTCAGAGGCCGAATTTAGAAGCAAGGGCATTGCAGAGTAGTGTATTAGCCGGTTTTGAGGTAAGTAACGCTTCCAAACTTGGAACTGGGGTTTCGAAACCCCAAACTACTTGATATTTGCTGTTAATTAAGGTGACGCACTTTCCAAGTGACGGTCATGCGGGCGTTTACCAAATACTTTTAGCCCGGCTCATCCCATGGCACTATCTACTGGTTATCTCAGATTGATATTGTACTGTGAAGGTGGTAATTACCTTGAACGAAATAGAAATCATGCTAAGTATAAATGTTAAGGCTTCACGCCGATGTGTTTAGCCTGGAATGGTCGTTTATTGCTGTCTTTATCTGTGATTATTGCTTTCATGTACTCAATATTGTTATAATATATGTTTCATGCCTCAGTCTCGTAATTTGCTAGTTTATTCTATATTATCATTGGTTTGATTTGCATATGTTAGAGCATTGTAAGTGATACTAGAAGGTACTGACTGAGCGAGTCTTGGAGCCTGGTTTTGAGACAGTTATGAGGTCGGACTGCACACCGCAGCGATCCTGAAATCATGCCTTCGTTGGCTTGATATAGCTCTTGGGTTGGAAGGAGCCCCTACGGAGTCTATACACCCCCAGTGAGCGCACATATATTCCGGAGATGGATTTCTCTGTGGTTATTATGTTCCGGAGATGGATTTCTCCGTGGGGGCTGGATCAGCCTTTTTCCTCAGTACTTGGTGACTGTGTCACTTGTGTTTATGTAATATCTGGGATGGACTTCCCTGGGCCGGAAGGCCGTATTCTAGTACTGAGTGGACCACCGTATGAGAGAGTGATTACTGAGTATACATCATTCTTGGTTCTATATGCATTCATGGTAGTATGTAGAGTTACAGACGTATCTTGATGCATCGTGTTTATTTCCTGATATATTACTTTCATGTCCAATTTATATACTGTTGTTTGAATTGTCGGAGGTTTAGTTCGTCACTACCTCTCAGCCCGTAGTTTGGTTTCGTTATTACTGAGTTGGTGTACTCACGTTACACCCTGCACCTTGTGTGCAGATCCAGGTACAGAGGAATTCAGCTCGGGTCAGGGAGCACAACAGTTTCATCAGAGTTGACGAGGTAGCAGCTGGCGACTGTGATCTCGTCTTCTCTTTCCTTTCTACCCGTCGTATTTATTTTCAGACTATGTTAGTCATTTCTTTTGATTGTATTAAGTATTAGCAGCTCATGACTGTGTGACACTGGATCCGGGGTTAGTAGGGTTTGGTCTTTTAATTTCATAAACTGGTTTTTTTCCAAAAATATTGGATTTATTATTATTATTATTATTAATTATTTCAGACTTGTTAAAAATGGAGTTTTATGGGAAATTTAGTTAGATAAAATGGGTGGCTTGCCTGGTTCCACGACAGGCGCCATCACGACACCGGAAATGGGTCGTGACAAGTTGGTATCAGAGCGCTAGGTTAAATAGGTCTCACCAGGCATGAGCATGTTTAGTAGAGTCTTGCGGATCAGTACAGAGACGTCTGTACTTATCTTCGAGAGGATGCAGAACCTTTAGTAAAAATCTCACATTCTTGAACTCTTGTCGTGCGAATCCATTGATACAACCTGAAACGTAATTCTTTGAACTCCTTTCATGTATTCAAACGCGCACGTGAGCGCTCGGTATCAGTTGTGCATCGATGGTTTGTGACTTCCATGAATGGGATGTGATTTTAGCATGCTTGGGGACAATCTGGAGGACTTGAGGCCGGATGTTTTGCTTGTAGCTTGAGTGCCGAGATTTCATTTGTGTGAGCATATGTATTGGGTACTTATATGTCCGTTGGTGTCCTTAATGATGGAACGTTGTGACTAGATGACTACGTGGTTAATTTGATTGATAGTTAGATGTGTTCATGGTGGTTGATTGTGACGAGAATGGATTAGCGGGAATGTGGCAAGAACCATTAAGTATTTGACGTCTATAGTGAGTTAGGATATGACTTCGAGTTGTGAGTGTATTGAAGGACCTCTCGTGTGGCTTAGTTGTGGAGTGAAGTAGATTTTTCTGTTGTGTTATGAGTTCTTGGTGATGTCTTTTGGGTTGACCCATGCCCCAACAACATTCATGTATTTGATTGGCGGTGTATTCAACCGTGTTATAACCCCTTTGTTATTGTATTTATTGATGGCATCCTGCCGTACTCTCGTAGCCAGGGATAACATACTCGGTATTTGATGATGGTATTACAAGGGTATAGGGAGGAGAAGCTTTATGCGAAGTCCTCCAAGTGTGAATTTTTGGCTTAGTTCACTAGCATTCTAGGGGCACGTGGTGTCCAACGAAGGTATCTATGTGGTCAGACGAGTGTGAGTGGAGCTTCCAGAAGCTCAAGAATTCTTGGACCATAGTTCCAGTGTTATATTGCCATCAGCCTCGGGTCCATATACCGTTTATGGGATGTCTCGAGGGCAGGCAGTGTTTGTGTTCTACTGTAGGAAGGTATAGTGATTGGGTGATAGCTATGATATTCGGAGGTGTATAGGGAGATAACATTTTGAGATTTAGCAGGTAGGGGTATCTCCTGCGGGTTGTCCTGAGGTGTGTGACCCTTATGGTTATCTGTAGTAAGTTCTCTCAATCAATAAATGATGCATGTTGCAATTTGAGTTTAGATCGCTTGTGGGATTTGGCATGACCATAACAATGATGGATACAAGATTGGCAATTGATTGGAGTGTTAGATGGTTTGGGTCATATAAGCTTATGGAGGATTTAGTTGAATCCCACCACAGCATGGTGGCAGTGATAATGTGTGGGCATAGTCTTGTTTGTCGTGATCCTTGGTTTTGATCCAAGTGGGGGAGTTCAAGTTGATTTCATGATTATGTGTTGTATTGGTTTCGGTTCGAGGTATGTTGGTGAATCAGTTATGACCTACAGAGGTGGAGTTAGGGAATAACTCGAGTGATGGAAAATTTCTTCGATACAAGTTGTAATGTACTTTACGGATAATGTAATTCATTGTATGATGGAGTTGTTCTGGTAAGTGTAGAGTGTGCAATGTATGAGCGTTATTTTTGCTTCAAAGGTGTGGATTACTTTCCTAGCATGTGGATTTCAAGCGGGGTCAGGTCGTTCAATTTACTTGGTTAGTGTAATTGAAATTTTGTAGAGTAAATGGCGTTCGAGAATGGTTTAGATATATTCAAGGTTATATGTAGCGATCGAGGATCTTCAAGGTGTGAGAAGGGCTAGAACTGAGATTTACGGGAAATGTGTCTAGGCTTGTGGTGTATTTTCATTATCATGGATTCTATCCATCAGTATCAGGAAATTGAAGGTAATGACTTTAAATTCGCAGGAAGTCTCTTCAGGGTAAGTTTTTCTAATGTGGTGCATTTGGGGATAATTGAGGGAGTATTCAGTCGCTTATGAGCCCTAGACAGTATATTTTTATGTTCGGGTTTCGTGCGGTGAGTCGGGATTGAGAATTGTGGTATTATGGCAATGAGAAGTATCAATTCGAAGGTAAGTCAGAAGGAACTTGAATAAATAGGACATCTTGGTAGTAGTTCGGATCGGGATGATAAGGGATATGATTGGTTCTTTGGGTGTTTATAAGGTACTGAGTTGTTACAGGTGTTTATTAGCAATTCTCTTGGAATTTGGTGGCATCCGTAGCTTGGTTGAGTTAGAAGGATTCAGTCCTGTCGGTTTGGTGTTGTACAAGTGTGATTCGGGAGTTCTTGATGGTTTCTACCACGGTTGGAGATGTATATTTCTACGGGCGTGAGGACCAGGTGATGTATAGTGATTTTGTTTCTAGAGGGGGTCGAATGGAAAGTTCTTGGCAAGTGGGGTACGTAGTTGTGGCTAGGAAGTGAGCATGAAGTTCTCATATTTATCATAGGATTGCATGGTGTATGCGGTATTTTGTGTATGGTGGAGAGTGGCATATGTGATGTCACAATTCAATTTTTGGAAGGAAGGTCAGAACTGGAAGTTTCAGATGATTTTGTAAAGAATACCACTATTGGGTAGCCGGGTGAGAGTATACATTCATAAAGGACAATGTGTTCAAGATAATGTGTTTGAATAAGGGTGCTTCATTGGTGTTACGACACTCTTTTGTTGGATTGACTGCTGATATTCAAGGTTTCTTGGTGACACAGAGGAATTATGGGGTACCCCTCGCAGAATGATAAAGTATTAGGGCGTATTATACATTTGAGAGGTGGAATTGGGATCAAATATGGTAATTGGTGCGCCTCATGGATTTGGAGACTGGGAGTTTTCATGGACAAATTATTTTTGTAGTGTGAACTACGAGGATGCAAGCAAAGCTAGCCAGGTGTTAGTATATGTCATGATTCAGTCATTATGAACGTTCGGAGAGTTATCTACCTGTTGTGGGTGACCAAAGTTGACTTAGAGTTATTGGTAGGCCAGTATGGGTGTGTGGTCTGTACCGAGTCGGGATTGTTGACTCCGTTCTATTGTTGAGGGATGTACCATTCAATGGTCATTGAGATTATTCGTGTCTTGGAGTGATCTATGAGTTACCTTTCGGTGTTTGAGGAGTTGTGATCATCGGTTATATATGTGCATATGATGTAGTCCTATCGAGGCTGTATAGCGAGATTTGAGTAAGGTAAGTAATTGGGTGTTGCAGGATTGAGACGTGTTGGTTATGTTCTTTCTGATTCGGGTGGCACAGTATCGTCCGATTTCCCGTGATTATGGCAATGCACTTTGAGTAATTGATGTCGAATTTCGCATGGTTATTGATTTTGAGCAAGGTGGTTTGGAGTGTGTCATGTGGTCCAACAGTTGGATGGGATCACACTTTGCAGCTCGGTTAGGTAGAGGTATGATCCTTGGTGTCGGATTTGTGTAATATGGTTTCACGATGTGTATCAAGCTTTTAGTATGATGTGGTAATGGTAAGTGTTAGTGGCAGGATAGCCCTCTCATGCGAGTCTTCTTTATTTAATGAATTGAACTCTTGGCATGTGGTTATTGAGTGCACAAGTTGAACAAGTAATGGCTCTGGATGGTATTGATACTGATCGGGCGAATGATTACTGGTTTATACGTGTTTCTTTCATCATCAACAGTATATGGAAGTGTTAGAACGAGGCATGGTTTGATAAGAGAGTATGTACCGGTATTGAGTTGTTTGAACAACTATTGTGGTTAGGAGTTATCGCTATGAGTGGTTGATCCACGCGGTATATTATGTGATTTCATCTTGGGTTACGGATATGGGTTGATACAACGTGTTCAGGCTATTTCAGCTTATAGTCGTGGAAATTTGAACTTGTAAATTATTTCAGAAGTGGAAACTTGGTTTTAAGGTCTATGAGTCAAGATTTGATAATGAAATTTCAGTTATGTTGTGTTATCGGACGTAGATGGGGTAAGGTGACAGGGGATCACCTCCGAATATGTGCATGGGAGGTTACACAACAATTTTTGGTGGTATTGGAACAGCTCTAGGCACGTTCGAGGACGAACATATTTTTAAGTGGGGGAGAATGTAACGATCCGGTCTGTCGTTACGTAGAACTAGCATTTTATTGCTGTCATTGACTTGCCATGGATTGGTTATTCTATTATTGATGTGTTAGATTCGATAGGCTTGAAATCAGAATGGTTAAATGATAATTCAGTAACTTAGTCTTTAAAAGATAGCCTTATAATGGGAAAAGTCAACTAAGAGTTGACTTATTGGGAAACGATCTCGGAATGCGGATTTTATGGCTCGGATAGCTTCGTTAGGTGATTTGGGACTTATGAATGTGTTCAGAATATTTTTGTGATGTCCGGTGTAGAATTAGGCTTGAATTGGTGAAAGTTAATTTTTGGCGATTTCCGGCTGGCGGTGGAAAATAGGCGAACAGGTTCGTAATGTCATTTTGGATATGTCTGCAAATTTTCAGGTCAATCGGAGTTATTCTGGATGGTTTCGGCATCATCGGTGGATTTTAGAAATTTCAAAGTTCTTAGGCTTGAATCCAATGTAAATTTGGTGTTTTGATGTTAGTTTTGGTGTTTTGAGAGTGCAACTAAGTTTGAATGATGTCATGGGATGTGTTGGTAACTTTGGTTGGGGTCCCGAGGGGCTCGGGATTGATATCGAGTGGTTAACGGGCATTTTTGGCCTTAGGAATCTGCTGAAAAATCTGGTGTTCTGTTGCTAGTGTCCTTGTACGCGATCGCAGGGATACATTCGCGATCGTGTAGTGAAATTTGAGAGGGGAGGAATTTTTCTCTCTACGATCGCATAGGTGAGTTCGCGATCGCAGAGGTTGAGCAGTGCGATCGCGTGAGGAGTGTTGCGGTCGCGTAGGGATAAGGCAGGCGCGTGGGGGCGAGGTCGATTGACCTTCGCGATCGCGTGAGGAGAGTTGCGATCGCATGGGGTTGGAGAGTGGTGCTACACGATCGCGACAGGGAGTTCGCGATCGCGGTGAAGAAATCACTGGGCATAATTAATTAAACCCTTCCGCTACTTAACCCTTATTTTGCACCATTCTTGTACGGGAAAAGGCCTTGGGGACGAATTTTAAAGAGGGAAATCCTTGTTCTTCATAGAGGTAAGTATTTTGATTATTAAAATTCGATCATGGATGATTATAAAACATAAAACCAATGTAAATTCGTGGAAAAATAGTAGAAAAATGGGATTTTGGGGCTTGAGAATAAGAGACCTTTAGGGGTCGATTTGAAGGGTCAAACGGACTCCGATTTTGGTGTTCTTTATATGAACAGAATCGTGGGAGGATGAAGAACACTTTTCTGTAAAAATTTCTGAGTTTCAAGATGCGGGCCCGGGGGTCGGGTTTTGATCGGTTTCGGATATTTTGGTGAATTTCGATATTTTCAATTGAAAATTGTTCCTTAAGCATATATTGATGATAAAAATCTGAACTTGGTAGATTTGGAGCACTCAGAGGCCAATATTAGAGGCAAGGGCATTGCAGAGTAGTGTATTAGCCGGTTTTGAGGTAAGTAACGCTTCCAAACTTGGAACTGAGGGTTCGAAACCCCAAACTACTTGATATTTGCTGTTAATTAAGGTGACGCACTTGTCAAGTGACGGGCATGCGGGCGTTTACCGAATATTTATAGCCTGGATCATCCCATGGCATTGTCTACTGGTTATCTCAGATTGATATTGTACTGTGAAGGTGGTAATTACCTTGAACGAAATAGAAATCATGCTGTCTCTATTTGTGATTATTGCTTTCATGTACTCAGTATTGTTATAGTATATGTTTCATGCCTCAGTCTCGTAAGTTGCTAGTTTATTCTATATTATCATTGGTTTGATTTGCATATGTTAGAGCACTGTAAGTGGGACTGGAAGGTACTGACTGAGTGAGGCTTGGAGCCTGGTCTTGAGACAGTTATGAGGTTGGACTGCACACCGCAGCGATCCTGAAATCATGCCTTCATTGGCTTGATATAGAGCTTGGGCTGGAAGGAGCCCCTCCAGAGTCTATACACCCCCAGTGAGCGCACATATATTCCGGAGATGGATTTCTCCGTGGTTATTATGTTCCGGAGATGGATTTCTCCGTGGGGGCTGGATCAGCCTTTTTCCTCAATACTTGGTGACTGAGTCACTTGTGTTTATGTAATATCTGGGATGGACTTCCCTGGCCGGAATGCCGTATTCTAGTACTGAGTGGACCACCGTATGAGAGAGTGATTATTGAGTATACATTATTCTTGGTTCTATATGCATTCATGCTAGTATGCAGAGTTACAGACGTATCTTGATGCCTCATGTTTATTTCTTGATATATTACTGTCATGTCCAATGTATATACTGTTGTTTGAATTGTCGGAGGTTTAGTTTGTTACTACCTCTCAGCCCGTAGTTTGGTTTCGTTACTACTGAGTTGGTGTACTCACGTTACCCCTTGCACCTTGTGTGCAGATCCAGGTACAGAGGAATTCATCTCGGGTCAGGGAGCACAACAGTTTCATCAGAGTTGACGAGGTAGCAGCTGGCGACCGTTATCTCGTCTTCCCTTTCCTTTCTACTTGTCGTATTTATTTTCAGACTATGTTAGTCATTTCTTTTGATTGTATTAAGTATTAGCAGCTCATGACTGTGTGACACTGGATCCGGGATTAGTAGAGTTTGGTCTTTTAATTTCATAAACTGGTTTTTTTCCAAAAATATTGAATTTATTATTATTATTATTATTATTATTATTATTTATTTCAGACTTGTTAAAAATGGCATTTTATGGGAAATTGTATTTAGTTACATAAAATGGGTGGCTTGCCTGGTTCCACGACAGGCGCCATCACGACATCGGAAATGGGTCGTGACACATAAATATTACATCTCATGACAATAACAACAGTAGTAACAAAAAAAAAACTTCAGTATGTTCCCAACAGGTGGGGGTCTGGGAAGAGTAGTCTGTACGCAGACCTTACCCACCTAATGCAGGTTGAGAGGCTGTTTCCAATGAACCCTCGACTCAAGAAGGGTAAGAAGAAGAGGAAAGCAAGAAAGGAAGAAAGAAGGAAGAGAAAATAAAAATGGAGAGATAAAGAATAAGTACTACCAAATAATAGCAACATGGAATACAATACCTGAGGCGAACAAAACCACATAACGCAATAAAAGTCTAAGAATATAAAGGGACATGCGTGCTACTAACACTATCAGTGAGAAACTAAAAACTACCCACTAAACTTCTACCTTAATCCTCGACCTCCACACCCTCCTATCAAGGGTCATGTCCTCAGTGAGCTGAAGCAGCGCCATGTCCCTACCTCGACCTCTTCTCAAACTCGCCATGGCCAACCTCTCCCACCTCCTACAGGAGCATCAATGCTTCTTCTCTAAACATGTCAAAACCATCTCAGTCTCGACTCCCGCATCTTGTCCTCCACGGAGGCTATTCCCACTCTGTCCCGGATAACTTCATTCTTAATCTTATCTCTCCTGATATACCCACATATCCATCTTAACATCCTCATCTCTGCTACTTTTATCTTCTACACGTGGGAGTTCTTGACTGACCAACACTCAGCTCCATACAACATAGTCGATCGAACCACCACTCTATAAAACTTACCCTTAAGACTTGGCGGCACATTCTTATCACATAGAACACCAGAAGTGAACCTCCATTTCATCTATCCCGCTCCGATGCGATGTGAGACATCTTCGTCAATCTCCCCATTACCTTGGATAATAGACCCGAGATACTTAAAACTTGCTCTTTTGGGGATAACTTGAGCATCAAGCTTTACCTCGACGTTTGCTCCATGGGTCCCGTCACTGAATTTGTACTCCAAGTATTCTATTTTGGTTCTAATCAATTTGAAACCTTTAGACTCGAAGGTCTGTCTCCAAACCTCCAACCTCGCGTTAACTTCGCTTTACGTCTCGTCAATCAACACTATATCATCGGCAAATAGTATGCACCAAGGAACTTCCCCTTGAATGTGTCGCGACAGTACATCTATCGCCAAGGCAAATAAAAACGGGCTAAGAGGCGATCCTTGGTGCAACCCCATCACCACATGGAAATGCTCCGAGTCACCACCCACAGTCCTCACCCGAGTTTTCGCATCATCATACATATCCTTAATCACCCTAATGTACGCTACCGGAATGCCGCTAGCCTCCAAACACCTCCACAGGACCTCCCTAAGGGGTTTTATCGTATGCTTTCTCAAGGTAAATAAACATCATATGCAAGTCATTCTTCCTCCCCTATACTGCTCCACTAATCTCTTTACCAAATGAATCGCTTCCGTAATCGAATGCTCCGACATGAATCCAAACTGATTCTCGGAAATAGACACGCACCTCCTCACCCTGGCCTCCACCACCCTCTCCCAAACCTTCATAGTGTGACTCAACAACTTGATGCCCCTATAATTGTTGTAATTTTGAATATCACCCTTGTTCTTGTGAAGCGGAACCATCGTACTCTACCTCCATTCTTCGGGCATCTTCTTCGTTTTAAAAATAACATTAAACAGCCTAGTGAGCCACTCCAAGCCTGTTCGCCGGACGCTCTTCCAGAATTCCACCGGGATTTCGTCTGGCCCCGTCGCTCTGCTTCTTCCACCTCCTTTACCGTAGTCCGCCTACAGTACCCAAAATCCCGCCAACTCTCGGAGTGCTCCAACTCACCCAGCACAATGCGTCTATCCCCCTCCTCATTTAATAGTTTATGGAAGTATGTTTGCTATCTTCTCCTAATAAGTGCCTCGTCCATCAATACTTTGCCATCCTCACCCTTGATGCACTTGACTTGGTCTAAGTCACGAGCCTTCCTCTCTCTCACCTTGGCCAACTGGTACAACTTCTTGTCCCCGCCTTTGCCTCGGCCTCGGCAATGACCGGTCGCTAGGCTATGCAGCTCATTCGATCACTGGTAGACCTCGACCACGCCACTCGTAATGATTTTGTGAATCGCTCTTAATGTCTTCTTCTGTACGACCCGATTCTCAATCGGATTTTGACCCACTATACCGACATATATTTTTCAAGTAATATAACGTTTAAATCTGTGATAAATTATGTAAATAACCTATGCGGTGTCTAATGTCGAAAATCGTACGATAAATTAACTTCATGAAAATTGTAGGTATGAGAATTCTTATCTCAAAAAATCAAACGCTATACAAGTAATAAGATTTTTTTATACGGAGATTGAAATTTTCTTCTACTATAAGCCAAATAACCATGGTAAAGTTGTGCAAATTATATTCATTTCCAAGAAAATCTTTTTATGAATTGGCCACTTGCCACCTGAAGAATGAGGAAGCAAGACGACGCTGGATTTGTTCCCACGATTTATTAATAAATGCAAAACATATCTAGCCGCTGGATCAAACCCTGAGACACGTGGCATGATCTCGAACAGGTCTGTGAGGGCTGACATTGACCAGAGGTATACGGAGCCCCTATATATGACAAAATCCCCGCCCCCGCGCCTCTCCCTTCCGCAGCTGCTTTAACTATTTTCGACACTCCATAATGGCGGCTTCTTTCGTGCTCAGATCTTCTTTCCTCTCTCCTCCTTGTCCCCAACTACATCACCAATCTCCTTCTAAATCTAATCACACTATTCAATTCATCAATCCAATCAAAGCTACCGCCTCTACAAATGACGCAGTTATCCCTCCCCAAAAACACCGCCGCCCTGCCGACGAAAATATCCGTGAAGAGGCCGCCCGCCGCCCCACCTCCTCCCACAATTTCTCCGCCAGGTATGTAGGGGAAGATATACTAGCGAAGTGAATAGATAATAAGCAAAATGAAAATAGCGGGTCTAAAATTACAGTAATTTACTCATTTATTTAAATGTTGACATAAAAAAGTACTGCGTATGTCACTGCAGGTACGTGCCTTTCAATGCGGATCCAAGCTCCGATGAATGGTATTCTCTCGATGAAATCATCTACCGGAGCCGCTCTGGCGGCCTACTTGATGTTCAACATGATATGGACGCTTTAAAAAAGTTTGACGGTCAGTACTGGCGGTCACTTTTTGATTCACGTGTCGGGAAGACGACATGGCCTTACGGGTCAGGTGTTTGGTCTAAGAAGGAATGGGTCCTACCCGAAATCGATAGTGATGATATTGTTAGTGCTTTTGAAGGAAACTCAAATCTTTTTTGGGCTGAGCGTTTTGGCAAACAGTTTCTAGGCATGAGTGATTTATGGGTAAAACACTGTGGAATTAGCCATACAGGTAGCTTTAAGGATCTAGGTATGACCGTATTGGTGAGTCAAGTGAACCGGTTAAGGAAAATGCATAAACCGGTTGTTGGTGTGGGCTGTGCTTCCACTGGTGACACGTCAGCTGCATTGTCAGCTTACTGTGCATCTGCGGGGATTCCATCCATTGTTATTTTACCTGCAAATAAGATATCTATGGCGCAGCTGGTACAACCGATAGCTAACGGAGCTTTTGTGCTGAGCATTGACACCGATTTTGATGGTTGTATGCAGTTGATTCGTGAAGTCACTGCTGAGTTGCCAATTTACTTGGCGAATTCGTTGAATAGTTTGAGGTTAGAAGGGCAAAAGACTGCAGCAATTGAGATTTTGCAGCAGTTTGATTGGCAAGTTCCCGATTGGGTGATAGTTCCTGGAGGGAACTTGGGTAATATATATGCGTTCTATAAAGGTTTTATGATGTGCAAAGAGTTGGGGCTCGTTGATCGTATCCCTAGGCTTGTGTGTGCTCAAGCAGCTAACGCGAATCCGCTTTACTTGCATTATAAATCCGGTTGGAAAGACTTTCAACCCGTGAAGGCGAACACCACATTTGCATCTGCTATACAGATTGGTGACCCAGTGTCTATAGATAGAGCTGTTTTTGCCCTGAAGAACTGTGATGGGATAGTGGAGGAGGCAACGGAGGAGGAGTTGATGGATGCTATGGCTCAGGCAGACTCGACTGGGATGTTCATTTGCCCGCACACTGGTGTGGCATTGACTGCCTTGTTCAAGCTGAGAAACAGTGGAGTTATCAGACCAAATGATAAGACTGTGGTTGTGAGTACAGCACATGGATTGAAGTTTAGTCAATCAAAGATTGATTACCACTCAATGGAAATAAAGGACATGGAATGTCGGTTTGCTAACCCACCTGTGGAAGTGAAAGCAGATTTTGGATCAGTCATGGATGTTCTCAAGAAATATTTGTTGAGCAAAAATGCCAAGCACTGATTTGCTTTCTCAGTTATAACAGGGTAAGTTTGTATTATGTACTTCTATTGTCAGCATTTGGTTCTTCGTCTTCATTACGTTGCCATGTAGAAATGATTGGATGGTGATTTGTTTGTTGGCAGAGCTGGGGAGAGAAAGGCTCTAAATTTCCTTTGGGAGGACTATGAATTTAAGTTATTTTATGGAACTCCTTTTTGTGTAATAGCCTGCTATTTGAATGTTATTTTAGCATTGGCATTGCTTTGGAGCATCACAATAAAGCTCAGGTTTTTCCATAATGTTATAATCACTATCTTAGATAATCAAAAACTGTTTCTATAATATAAACTGAGGAAGCACTGTTTTTCAGTACCTTCAATGTGTTTTTAGACCTATTGTTCAGTATAGAGAACAGGAAAGCAGGAGATGTAAAACCCCCGATGGTATAGCTTGTCTTTTGAATTTCCATCACTAAGTGCTTATAATAAAAGGCAGACCTTTCTCTCACAAGGAAATCATGTTTCTCTTAAAAGTCATTTGCCATGCCGAATAAGATATTGCCACCTTAAAGAGGATTCACTTTGGATACTGCAGCTAGAAACTGATATCTTATCTGATTGATATTTCCTGTCTCTTTTACGTGCGTATTCTTGCCATGCCCGAAAGAAATTGTTTGGGAATAGTTAGTAACACAATAAAATCTGATACCATCACAAAACTCAGCTTGCTTGTGCACACTTTATGTAACATGTGCCATCTTGGGTTGTAACGGAATGTCGTGAGTGCGGGACTGTATTGTCAGCTAATAATAGGATCTTTGAACTAGAAATCTGGATCAGGTTGCATTTATCTTTTCTTCATCTGTCTTAAGGTAACTTATTTAATGTTGTCTCAAAGTATGTAACCATTTCTCGAAATCAATGTGGATTTAGCTTAGATCATGTCAAATGGGAAATAAAGAATCTAAAATAGGCTTAGTTGATTTCTTCTTATATGTCTAAGCCTTGGTGGACTGAGTTACCTGGCACGTGTCGCTGGTGGGAGGTAGCAGGTATCTCGTGGAATTAGTTGAGGTGTACGTAAGATGGTCTCGAGACCACGGTTATTAAAAAAACTTATATTTAGGCTGATGTTTGTCAAGAGTCTTCTCTTTCTAGTTAGAGACTTGATTTACCGTGTTGGAATAAGTGAGATTTACAGTTCCTCTACTTTGAGGGAGCTCCTAATTTGTCTTAAAAGACAATATATTTGTTATTTGAATGAAATGGACGTTAAATTAGCAGAATTGATGTAGTAGATTCATATAGCAAATTTAGGTACAGTTAATTGATGGGCACACTTAAAAGGTTAATCTGTTTCTTGCACAAGTAGTATCCAAGTTAAATTGGATATGACAAAATCCAATCTTGAAAGATCGACTCTGAAATTATTTCTACTGGTGATGCTTTCCATAAGTTAAATTGTAAACAACATTGACCTGATTGACTATCTTCAGGATTTTGTTTTGATGCAATTTATTTCATGGTTTGGTAATAGTAAGTGATATTACTGAACCAATCTGACATTCATAGGGTACTATGCATTAGGCCAGTTATTCTTATGCATTGTTACGTCCTATCATAATTTTTTCTGAACCAATCCTCGTGAATGATTTAGGCCTATTTTCCTTTCCTTTCTAAATCCAGTTCAGATGATGGTGGACTATTTGGTAAGATCAGTCTAACCACTATGCAGAACACCTCTTGTCTGCAAGTTTTACGGGATAAATGAAAATTACAATTGCTTGGATGAAGAATATGTACTTGATGAAATTTTAGGGTTGCAAATTGACAAAGAAGAAGATGAGTTGAAGGGTAAGAATTCAAATTCCAGCACGACTTTTTGTGCGAGTAAAGTGCCTGATGTTCTAGCACCGAGCTATAGACCCTGCATTTTTTATCCTTCAACTTCCGGTTAAGGCTGTAATGTGGTCCGGGCCCGGGCCTAAATGGGCTAAACGGGCCGGGCCAAATGGTCCCGGGCTCTGGCAGGTCGGTCCTAGGCGGTCCCAGGCTTAACGGTCTCGGAGGGTGGAACCAGCCCACTGTGGGCCTAAGCCCATATGGGCCCGGGCTAAGTGGGCCAGACTCACGGGCCTAAGTGTTCGGGGCTATTTTTTTTGAAATTTTTTATCAAAGGCAATTTCTTGTAAATTATATTATATAATTGTGACTTAAATCTTGTAATTCAAATTTAAACACAAAAAAATTGTAAAGAAATATTCAAGGGAATGCCTTATAATTTTTATTATTACGACATTAACAAAAAATGACAATATCTTTCTTAGTCTTCCTTCCCCCAATAGAATAAGCACAACAAGGTGCTAATACCACCATTAAAAGGAAAAAAAACTAATGAAGATGTGCCAAAATACAAGTTACATATTACTCTACGTATTATCTCTAGCAAATTTCATAAATCCTTCAAGGTTCGGAGGAATTTCCGTTGGTGCTGGCGGAAAAGAAGCTTGTTCCTCTAGCATTTCTTTGTAAGCTTCGTCTATCTCTGGTTGTGATTCAGCAAGTCCAAAGTTTCTTCGTTCCGAACGGATCCAATCTCTGAAGAGTACTGATTTTTTCAAGCTCTCCCTCATAGACGCTCTATGATCACCGATTTGAAGTCTCGCTTGACTGAAAGCGCTCTCCGATGCCACTGTTGAAGCTTGAATACTTAAAATATCTCGAGCCATCCTTGAAAGAACCGGATAATATTTTTCTTTGTCCTTCCACCATTCCAAAAGATTAAAGGAGCCGCCAGGATTCTCTGATTCAAGTCCCTGCGACAAATAAACTTGAAGCTCATTTAGTTGTGAACTATCATCAATATTTTCACCTTGAGAACCCCTGAACCCCGTCCAAGCACTAAGTGCTTTTAGTCCCGCAGTTCTTTTAGATGATTGCGAACTAGACGAAGTAGGAGTTGGAACATTTGGTCTAGCACGATCTAAGGCAAGTTGATAAGCATTATAAATTGTTTGAGCATTTATTTTAATTGAGGCTTTTGCATCTGCAAATGTAGACATTTCCTCATCTGAAAGTGCTAAAGCATTATAAATATTTGTATACCAAAAGTGAGGATCTCCTAATTTCATAGTAGGATTTAACATGACAGCAAAACCATAAATATGAAATATTTTTTAAATTTTTCTCTCATAGAATCAATAGCAAGTTCATAAATTACCCAACCCTCTGAATATTGAGTAAACAAATTAACAAGTTCTGCAAGATAAACTAAACAGTTAGAAATAGTAGGATAATATTGCCCAGATAATTTATTTGTAGCAACATGAAATCTTTCTAAAAATTCTACAAGAATTTTAACATTAGTTTAATCTTGATTTGTAAGGTGCTCATCATCATCATCACCACCAACACGAGCATTAAACGTTGCGTTTATTGGATTTCTATATTCATATGCAACAATTAAGCTTTCATAGATGTAATTCCATCTAGTCGGATAAGGTTTAGGAACCTTTCTTTCTCTAAGGACAAATTCATCGCATTTTTAAAAATATTCTCTAAGTCTACTTCTACAGTTTGAATAAAAAAGCTAATTAAGAGCCATTTTAACCTTTTTTAATTTTAACATTTAAAATTTTCATACCATCACCGACGATTAAATGGTAAATATGACAAATACATCTAACATGGAAAATATTACTAAATGCAGGATTTAATGTAGTTGTAAGCAAACCTATAACATTAGTGTTACTAGAAACATTATCCATTGAAACTGACATTATGNATATTACTAAATGCAGGACTTAGTGTAGTTGTAAGATAGCCTATAGCATTAGTGTTACTAGAAGCATTATCCATTGAAATTGCCATTATTTTATCTTTAATGCAAAAATATCTACAAATATCATGAACTGTCTTAGCAATAAACTTACCTGTGTGACTTGAATTAATTATTCTATAAGAAATAATGCGCTTTTGCATTATCCATTCCTCATCAATCCAATGACTGATAACAGTAAGATAATCACCGTCATTACCACTCTTACCAATATCAGTTGTAATAGAAATGCGATTACCAATATGAGTAAATAAATAGCGCAAATATTGTTCATATTCATGTTTATATTTATAAATATCAGACTTTACGGTTGTGCGAGGCCATCCTTTATAAGTAGGATTAAAAATTCTTCTAATATAATGGACAAAGTGAGGGTTAGAGGGAAAACTATATGGTAAGCACATAACAGTAACCATTTTTGCCAATTCTTCACGATCTTTATTTGGATCGTAATATAAAATGCCACCGGTAGCAGTGTTAATTCCCGGTTGAATTAGATTTGACCCGGTACTAGGGTTAATCTGAGTACCTACACTTGTCCCCTCTTGCACAACTTTCATTTGAAGAAATCTAGCTTTATCTCTAGGGTGTGTCTTTATGTGTCTAGTCAAACTACCTGTACCGCTACGGTCTCCAATAAATTTATGAGCCATCAAAGTCCCACAAGTTTTACACTTAGCCTTATTTTGATCTCTTAGTTGAATAAAAAAGTGCCAAACAAGAGATGTTTCACACCGTTTAGAAGGTTGTCTATTAAAAGTAGAGGTTACTATAGGAGGGTTAGGCAGGGCATCATTTGGATTATTATCAGTTGGGTTAACTTCATTTACAAGACTAGTAGGTGTATCATCTAAATCCGGTTGCGTTTCATCTAAATCTATATTTTCATCATCATTTTCATCAATAGTTGGATTACCATAAAGTGCGTTCATATATTCATCATTTAATTGTTCACCTGGTGCAATATCATGGTAAAATTGACTATCGGGAATTGAAATAAAGGGTTATCACTATCAAGAATAATAGGTGGAGGAGCACGGGTAATAGGTTTGGGTCAGGGAACCGGGGGAGGAGTAGTAGCTTGACTACTAGATTCACCAATCTTGGATTTTCCCTTACTTTTACCAAACATATTTTTCAAAGAATAAGACATATTAATTATAATTATACAAACTGAAACAAACAAAACTATGATACTAAAACTTAAGAGTTGGAACGAGTTTACCGAATTGACGAACAACTTCTTAAAAATTGTATATCGTTGAAGACTTGAATACTTCAATTCACCAACTTCACAATTTTTCACAAATTGCAATAATAAAGTAAGCAATCATAGAAGAAAATTAGAGAGAGATTGATGATTTACTGAGTAAAAATTAAAGAATGAGGGGGTATTTATAGTTGAGAAAAGGGAAAAAATGTAATTATAAAAAGTTTGGGGTTAAAACAAAGTTTGGGCGGCAAATGGCTATTTTTGAAAGTGCGGAACGGCTAAATTGGCAGGCCAATAGCTATTTTTTAAACTTCCAACCGTTGGCCAATTTAAATTTTTTTTTTTTTTGAAAAACAGCCGTTAGGCCCCTTAGGCCCGGTTGAACCGGCCCAGGCCCGCCAGCCGATCCCGGGCTAAACGGTCCCGGGCTCGCAGTCTCCCTATGCTGGACCGGCCCGCCGTGGGCTCCTAGGACCGCTTAGGCCCGGACCATACGGGCCAATCCGTTTAGCCCAAAGCTCATGTGCGCTCGCGGGCCTCGGCCGGTCCCGGGCTGGGCCCGAACCACAAGACAGCGTTACTTTCAGTTGCTTAAGAATTGAGGGTGCTTAATTATCTGCAGCGAGGGGCGGACCTAGATTGATTACGGGTTCTCGGGAATCCAGTAACTTTTGCGTAGACCCTGTATTGATATTAAGGAATTCACTAAATATTTGTAAATATCTAATTGTGAACCCAGATATTATTGCATATTAATTTGAAATTACGGTAGGAACCCATAAGTTTCAAATCCTAGATCCGTCTTTGCTCTTACTAGAAGCTTGAAGTAGGTTTTTGGTTTGTTTTCATTCCTACCTATATCTATCCAATACAGTTGGAGCAAAAGATTTCTGTTATTTTGCTTTTCAAAGCATCGCCATTGAGAATGGAAGGCTAATTACTCCTTAGTGTCAAATGATTGTTGCTTTGCCATCATTTGGATAAAGGATAACCAAAAAGAACAGCATAGCTTTTAGATATCAGGTTCTTTTTTTGATCCTCGAAAGTTGTTGTACACTAAGGAGTTCCATTTTGAACTTATCTCTTTCCATATCATTTGGCTCTACATAAATGCAGATGTAGGTAAAATTAATCGAGGTATGTGCAAGCTGGTCCGGACACTTTGTCCAACAAAAAGAAGACCACAAAGACATTGGGGTCTGAAGGAAACTGTGGTTGTGCTATACCCGCTTCCAACTTAAGACAGTTTCCGTCCAAGTCACAAAGATATCCTAACACAACCAGCCTAACGGCACGTTGGACATAATTATCTTAAATATATGTAGTACTTCCTTTGACATCTAACAAAAAAGTTTTCTTTGATTTCAAAAATTGTTGTAACTGGTTTTACTTGAGTGCATAGAGTGCAGTATTAACTTCTTGTTGACAGGCTTTTCATGCAGCGCTATTCATTTTTCCAGGCGCAATGAGATCTGAATGTTCATATATATCTTATTTTGGAATAAATGCACAATCAACAAATTAACGGGATGTATTGGCTGTCATGTACTTCACAAGTTCAAAAAGTGAGCGGGAATGCAAACACCAAATTATTGTTCAGGTTTTTCTATCTGATTTTGGAATGAATGCACAAACAATAAATTTACCTCCGTTTTATTTGGTTGTCTCGAATTCTCTCTTTGGGAACATTCAATAAAAACAAGTTAGTTTCTTTTTGAAAATGTATGGTATCACAAATTGTGAATTCGTGCATATAGTTATTTTTTAAGAGGCAGTTTTTCTCATCCCTTTTCCAGAAACAACAATAACGTACCCAGTGTTATCTCACACCGTAGGGTCTGGGAGAGTAGTGTGTATGCTGACCATACCCCTACCTTGTGAGGATAGAGAAGTTGTTTCCAATAGACCCTCAGATCAGGAAAACATAAGCACCACATTAATGAAAATGTAGACAAGAAGAGACTGATGCGTGGCTAGAATTCATGGTTTAATATGTTACATACCTTACATTTTATGTGCGTTAATGATAAAAATACACTTTTTATGTGCATAATTGAGTCTATTTCATGTGTAGGTGAGTTGGAGATGAAAACCGAGCTAAATGGATGCAAATACGTCGAAAATACGCTCAAGAGGCGAGGAGGAGTGCACCGGGCTATAGCCGGGCGNATGGAAACCGAGCTAAATGGATGCAAATACATCGAAAATACGCTCAAGAGGCGAGGAGGAGTGCACCGGGCTATAGCCGGGCGCCAGAGCTGAAACGCCCGACCCTGCCTGGCGTTAGAGCTGAAATGCCTGCCTTAGCCTGGCGTTAGCCAGGCGCCAGGGCCCAAACGCCAGGCCCTTGTTCCGGCTAAATTCGAGTTTTGAAGAGTTTAAGTGTTTTCCGGTTGGAATAGAAGTCTCCTACATGTTTAGGGTTTTTCCTACGCATATAAATAGACCCCAAAACACAACTTGAGGAGGATTCGAATGGGAGAAAAGCCATTGAAGTGAAGACAAACTTGTGGATTACTACGCAGTGAAGCAAACATTGATTTTTATAGCTTTTAATTATTATTTTGTAGTTCAATTATGCAAGTTATTTTAGAATTGATCCTTATGAATATGAGTAGCTAAGTTCTTAATCTAGGGTTTTGGTGGAATCCGTTGGGGGATAAACTTATTGTGATAGTAATATAGTTTTGATTGTTTGATTAATCTCATTTGTTCAACTACGTTCTTGTTGTAGTTGATTGAATGACCCTCNAAGTGAACTGTAATGCAATCTAGCTAGCGTAACTTGAGAGAGTGCGTCTAGTAAATTATCATAATTACTTGAGAGAGATTTATGGTAGATAGAGTGTTCATGATTGATAGAGACAATTAATCAAGTATATGAAGATATCCGAGAAGGAAGTTCACCAACGGGGGAAACCATAACCTTAGACCTTTATCATAATTGTTTACAACACATTGTTAGTAATTGCTAGTTATTATTATTGTCAGTAAACTTAGGAAAACATCACCAATTTATATTAAAAAGTCTTGAGAGAATTGATTGAGTAAAAGTTGCATATTCTAAAGACTTGATTGATACGTGAATTCCCTTTGGGATCGACTCTGGGCATACTACCCCGGATTATATTTGCAACGCCCGTTTAGTCTTTTATTAGACATAGTTGAGCGTGATCAAATTTTAGCTCCTTTGCCGGGGAATTAACGGTATTATCAATGGAGTTGGAAGAAATACAAAATTCTGAAATATAGTCAATTTTCTTTAAAATTTTCATTTTTACATTGAAAGTTTAACGTTTGCTAACGTGTTGCAGGTGCATGCCTAGAAACTCATCGAGGACTGGTGAAGTAGTTGAAGCCTTATCAGACCCCGAGAAAGTTTTCAAGGCCCTAAACCGGACCAACCGGAAAAGCAAACACCAACCACAAATTAAACAAATTGAAACCGACATGGAAGATCCACACAACTGTAAGAATAATGGGGATGACGTGGTAGACCCAGTCGCTCACATAGGGGCAGAGGCTCCCCTATATGACTGGGCACAATCCACAACTGAGAATTTGGCCACAGCGATACTGGTTCCTCAGATACAGGCCGAGTCCTTCCAGATAACAAATAATATGCTGCACTTATTGCAAAACAAAGGGCTATTCTCAGGGTCATACATCGAAGACCCCCAACAGCATTTGAAAAACTTCCTGTCAATTTGCAAAACACAGAGACATCCAAACGTCACTCAGGAGGCAATAAAACTGTTGTTGTTTCCATTCTCAGTGACTGGCGCTGCCCAAACTTGGCTAAACTCACTCCCCATCAATTCCATTACCATATGGGAGGAGTTAGTCAAGCAGTTCGTGAACAAGTTTCATCCACCCAACAAGACTGCTCAACAAATTGATGAAATCTTGAGCTTCAGACAGAAACCAGTTGAAACACCTCAAGAGACATGAGAACGATTTAAGGGGATGTTGGTTATCTGTCCACATCATGGTATTCCAGAGCAAATGTTGGGG